>QJNY01000530.1:0-54114 GCA_004155945.1 Monosporascus sp. mg162 | reverse complement strand
CGGTCGAGAATAGTTATCTAATCGGTCGGCTTTGGGTCGTACGAAATGGGGGCAATATTGGCTTGGACGCGTTAAAAGGAAGTCGGTTGCGGGCAGGTTGAAGGAAAATAATGGCAACATAGCGTCCGCAACAAGCCTTGATATAATGTGCATACTTGAAAGGAGGCTAGAAAGACAGTTAACAAAGAAGTATTCGATTGATTGGGATTGATTTGATGTGTTGTGGTTGAGTTATGTGGATGAGTTGCTGCGAGGTGCCCAGAAACGAGCCGCTCGCTTGTCTGAGCCGTTCGCTTATCCGAGACGTTATAGGAATAAGCCGATTAAAACGAATTTAAAGCGTAGCTTCTTTTAAAAGGTAAAAGGTGAAACTATTATTATATATTTTTCTGAAGAATTGTACTATATCATTTTTTTCTTATACGGGTATATTAGCCGATCGTACTAGCTTTCCAAAATCCGAAGTGTTTAACTTTTTAAAGTTTTTGCTTTTATCCTGCATAGTACGTTTCTTGAATTACGATATAATAACTAAGAATGTATTAATTAATATGTTTGGGTATGGTATTAAGTAATTCGGGACCAATAATAGCAGCTGGAAATAATATATAATATATATATATAGGTATATTAATAAAGATATAAATGCTTTACAGGTGCTAAAGTGTAATTGTTATATAGATGCAAAAATTTGCCAGAATTTGCCAGTAACTTATATATTTAACTAATTAAATGCATTTAAGGTTAATGTACCGAATTTTTGCAGATAAAACGTATGCGCCGAGAAAATCCTAAAAAATTTTATCCGAAGTTATATAAATAGGTGCCCTCGTCGTCGTTCTTTTTAATCAGGTATATACATTCGTTTTTCGTACTTACATTTCTTTTGCATCTTTTCTGCAATATTACTCCAACTTTTCCCTTTAAACTTAACATATATTTAAATATATATATAATTATTTTTATTATACCGATCAATACTATCATAAACTTTCGTTAACCATTAAATCCCCGTAATCCCCAGGGTTTTTACGGAAATACAAACCTAGATAATTTTGTCCTTGTTATAAAAAAGTCGTCCATTAAAAAAAAAATCCGGTCCAGGTAATAAGCTTTTAAATCCTGGTACCAAAAAGCCTATCGACTTTAAGGTTAAGGCAAATATCGAAAAGTTGGATCAAATTTCTGATTATCGTCGTAGGATCTTGGCGGTATCAAACTCGTCCATATTTTCTAAGCCATTAACCCGTCGTATCGATAAGACTTTAGGTAATATTCGGAATTTAAAACTTTTATATAATCCTGATAATATTCGTAAGTTATAAAACCTAATATATCGTTAAGTACCTATTCTTAACTTTACCATTACCTTCTAATACAGATTCCGTAACATAAGCCTTAATCAAAACATTTTATTACCAGAAATATCGGTTATGGATAATTTACTGCTTTTAAGACCTTGGCCGATACGACATGTACTGTTGTTAACAAAAGTAACTAAAATACTTTCAAAACCCAGCCCAATCCTTAATATCGTTAAACAAACAGTCGGTAGTCGGCGATCAGTAACGCCTATACCTATTCCCATTAACCTGCCGATACCCAATAACAGTTTATTCGCTAAATTTTTATTAACGGCTTCGATAATCCCAATATGTCGAGCAAATCCTCGGGTTATTAATCGGGTCCCTGGATTATATATTAATATCGGAACGTTACGTTTTCGTCGTATTTATTTCGATAATAATTAAAACGTAGCCAGATTTTAAAATAAGAATAATGTTATACATTACGTTATATTTAAGCATATCGAAATAAGTACTTAAGTTCTTTTATAATATCGTTAATAAAATCCGCTAATTAGTATAAATATTCGGGGTTATATTTATCAGCGTTATCGGTAATTTAGCTATAAATCGGTACTTATAATAACAAATCGAAAGTAAAAACTTTTAAACGACCGCAAATACCTAATCTAATATAATCAAATACTTTTAGTTAATAGAAAATTTGGTAGCTTATTTAATATACGTCGAAATTTATCGGGTTAATCCTTTAAATTATTTCATAATTATTTTTACTAAAAATCTTAAATACGTTATTAATTTATTTATTTAGGCATTCGATATACTTAACCTAATACCTTATAAATTTTTCAAAAAGCGTAATATAATATCGAAACATCCTAATTAATACAGAATATATTTATTTTTTAAATACTGGTCGATTTTTAACTTTTTTAACAGGGCTTATAATAATTATATCGGGTTTATCGAAAGGCATAATTATATTTTCCGGAACGAACGGTTTAATGCATTTAAGGTTAGCTTTTTACATTTGCTACGAATTAAAAAAGATATTCGTATAAATATTTATCCCATTATCAAAACATACGACAAGAATTAATTTCGAAATAAAGTAAAAAAACATATTATTAATTCCCGGTTGCGGGCGAATATAACAAAATATACTAATTATAAATAAAACATAATAGTTATCGTAATAGGCAAAACGGTAAAAAAATTTAAAGGAACTTATAAAAGCTTAAAAAAGTTTAAAAGAATTTATAAAAATTACTGTACTTTAACTTCTTATAATTAATTACGTTAATCTTTTTCGTTTTCCTAATCGTATCGTTTTTATCGTATCGTTATCGTCCATAACCGCATAACCTTTAAATCGGTTTCTTAATATTTATACCTTAATATTTATTCTTACAAGTTTTAAAGCTTTAAGCTGTTAGTTTTTAAGTAATTCGATATTTGTAGCATTTAAGGTATTTAATATCGTATTATCGCTTTAATTAACAAATAATTTCGTCCAGTCGTTTTTTTATAAATTAATCGGCTTTTAATATCCTTTTTTATTTTTTATAAATTGCTTTAATTTATTAACAAAAAAAGTACTTTATAAGTTCGTTTTATTTATTTTCTTTAAATAGTAAATATTTAAACTAATAATATTATTAATTAAATACGGGCTAATCTAACGGTACTTTAGCTTTATATCTTTAAATATATTTATATATCGTAACATATTATATAATAATATTAAATTATTTATTTCCAAAAATTTATCTTTTATTTTTTTCTTATCCCTTTTATCTGCCAATTTAGTTATTTTGCGGCGTTACTTAGCAATCACTTTGGTAACCTTGGTTACATCTTTAATTTTCCTTTCGAAAAGTCGAATTCTTTACGTAATTAAATCTTTTCTCGGCGTATCTGGATCCCAAGTTATAATTCTCCATATCGGCAAAACTATCTCGATCGATAAAAGCACTTTCTGCCCGTATAGCAGTTTATAAAAGCTAAGGCCATAACTTTTCATAATGGTATTGTCGGCGAAGACCATCTTAGGCAAAAGCTTAACACATCCTTTGCCAGTTCCATTCGTCGCTTTTATCAAAGCTTTAAAAATCGGAACGTATCCTTTTTCGACTAGGCCTTGTCGCCAGGCTCCATACGTAGCACCAATTTTCTTTTTAATCCCTAATGCGTTACAGGCTTTAATAATCTCGCCTTTATTTTTTAAGCTTCCGTTAATTTTAATTTTAATCGGAATACTATGTTAATAAAAAACGTATTTATTTAAAAACTTTTTAATCGTTATTAACGTAATTAATTGCAAAGTTTTAAGTTTTAGGTAATCGGATAATTTATATTTAACTTCGATAGTAACTTTGCAACTATCATTATTAAGTATAAATTAAATATCGATTACTTAAACAATAGCTATATTAATCGGCTGCGAAAATCCATAACCGTTTTTAAAGTATCGATCGGCTACTTTCTAGCATTTAACATACGCAAATATTACTTTTCGAACATAACCAAATATGTTACGCCAATAATATAAAGCTGCTATACGACGGTAAGTCGAATCTTACCCCTTATAACCATAATTTTTATAATATTACTTAATTACTGCAAATCGCTTTTCTCCGGTATTAACTATTCGGCGGCTGCCGTACCTTTTATTTACCTTACGCCAAAAAATACCGTCTTAAACGAAATAATTTAACGCTTTAGATTTAAAAATATTTCTTTTTTTTCTTAAAACATTATTAAGCCGATTAGGGAAATCCAATATCGTCAAAAACTTAACGTATTTTTGCAACTTCTTAAATTAATTCCTAATAAAAAGTCCTTGTCGCCGATCCGTATTAATAAATATAAAAATTATACCAATTAAAATAAAATTAAGCCGAATAATATTAAACTGGAAATTAATAAAATTATCGACTTTTCCCTTTTATTAATCGTTTAACGCGTTAAAGGTTTTAAGTAACTTTCGGAATAAGCCGTCCGTTATTATATTCTTCTTGCCGGGGATATATTTAATTTCGAAATCGAACATTTTTATTTAAGCGACTTAACGAATAATTACAGCATTAAGTAAAAAACTTAAAAAATTATTAATTTAAGCTATAAATACTTTAACGTTAATCTTTAATACGAATCGGATTCCATAAATATAAATCCGAAATTTCCTTAAAATTTTAAAAATAATTTAACATTTAAGTTTGCCAGCGTCGTAATTTAGTTTAGCACCTTTCTAAGTATTATTTTTAAAACGCGCGGAATCTTTTATTCCATTAATTAATTAACCGAAAGTATTTTTAAAACCTTTTTTAATAGGTAAAACGTTTAAACCAAATATTAAAGCAATACTTAAAAAGTTACATCAACTACTAACAGAACAACTAGGTTAAATTTCTTCCACTAGGCTAAGTGGCCTATAACACATCTATCAGCGAAGATATAGGTATTTCTTCCCATACAGCGGTATATGGTTACAAAGCAAAGACTTAACGACTAAAGCAGCCATTCGACAAAGCTCCACACTAACCGCGAAAGCTTCTCGAGCAGAAATAATAACAATTAAAATCCAAATAGTACAAATCCGCCTATAGGGCGAATTACGATTTCTCTAACAAAGGATAACCCAGAACTACAATAAAAAAATTTAAAGGACCAATTTTATCGAAAGGAAACAAAGTTTATCTACTTCGCCAAAAATAAAACGCAACTTCGAACATTTTTCAAATCAAAAAAAAAACCTTAATAAAAAGCTTAATTTCAAAAGACCTAATCCATTCAAAATTGATAAAGTTATTTCCAAAACTAACTACCGGCCGTCATTACTCAAAATGACAAAAATATACCTTGTTTTCCATATCGCTTTATTTAAACCAGCACCCGAGAACGCCTTATTGGAAACAAATTTGGAAAGCGAAAAGAATACAAAAAAGTACGAAGTCGAACGGATCCTGAACTCTAAAATGGTCAAAAACAAGGTTCAGTATTTAATTAAATAAAAGGACTACCTATACGAAAAAAAATACTTGGGAACCTCTTAAATACCCAAGGAACGCTAAGGACCTAGTTAAAACGTTTTACTGCCTGAATCCCGAGCGACCGTCTTTAACGCAGCCAAGGTCGCAAAGGATAACGGCCCAGGACTTAAGTCCAACTCTACGGCGTTTTAATCTAAGGAAAGCAATACCTCCGTTATGGCATTAATCTCGGAAACAAACCGAGCTTATTCAGCTTCTATACAGCGTTACTTTTATTCCGCTTTCTTTTTTCTTCTAATTAATTTAACTTCAAACTTTCTTTTAACATTTCCAAAGCCCTTTTCTTGAAAAGGTTTTATTAAAAACGTAAACGCTTGAATTTCTTAATAAATGCCTTCGTTTTCCTTTTCGCCGCTTCCTAGGAAGCCAAAATCCTATCTCTAAGATTTTGCTATTCTTTTTCTAAACGAAACCGTACTTTGTCTACCTTTTTCCACGAATTCAAAATCAAAAAGTTATGAGGAAAACGCTAGCAGCGAATACAACAGCTACGATTGGAAAATTCGACTACGTAAAAACAGCCAAATTCGCCAAAACGAACGCAATTAAAACATAAAAAAGCTTTCGTACCAAACTTTTCAATTAACTCAGTACGATCATTTCTCAAAGTTCGCTAGTCCAGACGAAATTTTCTTCTCTATTTCTGCGCGTAATCTGGCATGTTAAATAATTGACATAAAGAATTTAAGGAATCCAAGTCTACCAAAAAGGTTTTCTACCGTTTTATCTTTGGGACAAAGATCTTAAGCAAAGGGAAGTAATACTACGAATTAAAACCTGTTCTCCTTATGTAAGAAAAAACACCTTACGGTTAAACTTCGGAAGCAGGTATTTTAGCACTTTAATATAATCTGGAGTATCTAATAAATCTGGACCAGATCACAGAAATCTAGCAAATCCACAAAACACCTATAAAAAACCAAAGGATATATAACGGATAGGATTCTCCTATAAATAGCACCTACTTAGTTTTGCTCCTTAGCTATCAATCTAAGTTTTCAATTAAAGGCAACGTTCTTCGATTAAAGGAAAAATCCGCAAATCGCTTTAACGAACAGTTTACTAAATTATTCTTCGCCCTATTGTTATCTGCAAATCAAGAACCCATTTCGGATACTGCTCATACCTCCAGGTGAACGTATAACAGGTTCGTGACAAACGAATAATAAACTATGTATTAAAAAAATACATAGATATTTTTGTTATTTGCTACCTCGACGACATTTTTATTTATTCGAAAATAAAAGAGAGGTGTGAAAATATTTTTTTAAGATTTTATAGGCGCTATAAAACGCCAAACCTTTAGTTAATACCGAAAAAAAACCCAATTTTAGAAGCAAAAAGTCGAATTCCCAAAACATATTATTATACCAGGACAAATTCGTATAAACCTGAAAGAGTAATTAACAGTTAAAAACTGGGCATAACCTATGAGTATTAACGAAATATAAGGATTCCTTAAATTCGCCAATTATTACAGACGATTTATACGTAATTTTAACCAAATGGTCATGCTATTAACGGAACTAACGAAAAAAGATAAATAGTTTAGGTAAATTCCAAAAAAGGAAATAGTTTTCCAAAAAGTTAACAACGCTTTTACGAGTAAACCAGTACTAATTAGATACGATGCAAAGCGATTAATCGAACTAGAAACATACGTTTCGGATTTTATCGTAAAAGCTTTAATCGGATATCGAAACGATTTAAAAAGTCTTTACCTTATTACGTTTTATATTTATAAATTATATAAAGCGGAACTAAATTACCGTATTTACGATAAAAAGTTCTTACCTATCGTTAACGCCTTTAAGAAATTTAAATATTACCTTAAAGGCAATATGCATTAAATCAAGGTATATATGGATTATAAGAATGTCATATTCTTTTTAACGATACGAAAACCTGTCGGAAAATAAATTCATTACGGAAAAAGCTTTTCTTAATCCGATTACTTGTTTATTTATTAAAAAGTATTAAAAATGGCAATGTAAGGTCGAATGGGTTCAAGCCGTATTTTCCAGGCTGAGCCAAATATACAGAAAATCATTACACGATGTAATTTGCACGATAGATATTATACCCAGTACTTTCGAACACGATGACTGATTAATGGTTTTTACGGTTAGGATAGATTGATACCTTAGTCCCATAGAGCCTTATTTTGAAGCCGGCTGATGCGTAGTTGCCGATAAGCTTCGACCCTGATAAACCTTATGCCCGCTGGCTGGTTCGGCAGGGTCCTTAAAGGTCCGAGAGATAATATAACTTAGGAGATGTTAAGCTTTGCGCGGTAAACCTTAAGGATAAACCTTAACGGTAAATCTTAAAAATAAACTTTAAAAGCAAACTTTAAAGGCAAACCTTAACGGTAAACCTTAAGGATAAACTTTAAATATAAACCTTAACGGTAAACCTTAAGGATAAACCTTACAAGTAAACCTTAATGGTAAACCTTAACTACGCCGTACTGCGTATAAAAGGTTGGCATTTTTCCGAGCCCTTGCCAATTTCGATCGTTCTTACGCCTTTTCGAATTACCTAAGATAGTATGCCGCGCAAGTTCGAATATGCGATACCGGTAATCCGGAACCGTAGAATTTGCACAGAAATTATTTTATTAATGGTATATAATTCCTACCAAATTCTCGGACGAGTTAAAACTGTCGACATTACTGTCGACCTAAAAAACCTTTCCCAGGAAAATCGATTTCCGGCTTTTGATTTTCGGATACGATTTAATTCGAAAAAGTGACGGTAATCGATTTTTACAAGATTATATGCCGAAAAATATGACGATTATAACGGAACTATTGGCGAAACTGAAAAGGAAAGATAATAACCTGCTTAATAACTTCGACGTTCAGATTTTGGAACGGTGTACGCTGGAGAATTACGAACGATGGTTTGCCCGGCTGCTTCGGATTACGAAGACCGTCCAGAATTTCGACAAGAATCGACGTGGATAGGAGCGGGACAAGGCAGTCTGAAGTCGCCTTGGAGTGAGACGCCTGCGAAAAGAATAGATTTAGTGAAGCTTAGGAATTGAGGCAGCAATTTATCATTTTATCCAATTTTGTCTACACGGTTACGTCTCTTTTAGGGAGATTAAAAATGGCAATATAAACGCATTTAGTAAACGAGCTGTCCTAAAAAACCCTAAAATTAAGATACGATAAATATTCTTCGATACTATACTAGAAAAACATTTGAAATAACGACGGAGTACTATAATATAAGTAACGCAAGGTCCAATGGGTTCAAGCCTTATTTTCCATGCTGAGCCAAATACATAGAAAATTATTACACGATGTAATTTGCACGATAGATATTATACCCAGTATCTTCGAATACGATAACTGATTAACGGTTTTTACGGTTAGGATAGATTAATACCTTAGTCCTATAAAGCCTTACTTTGAAGCCGACTGCTGGGCCCCCGTAAGTACGCAATTTCTCGATTGATGTCGGCTTGGGAGGCTTATATACGTAGTTGCCGATAAGCTCGACCCTGATAACATTATGCCCGCTAGCTGGTTCAGCAGGGTTAAATAATATAACTTAAAAGATGTTAAACTTTACGCGACAAATCTTAAAGATAAATTTAAAAGATAAAGTTTAAAGATAGACTTTAAGGATAAATCTTAAAGGCAAACCTTAACGGTAAACCTTAACTGCGTATAAAAGGCTGGCATTTTTCCAAGCCCTCGCCAGTTTTACTCGATCGTTTTTATAGCACCTTTTCGAATTACCTAAGGCAACATACCGCGTAAGTCCAAATATGCGATACCAGTAATCCAGAATTGTAAGATTTACAGAAATCGTTTCATTAACGGTATACAATTCCTACCAAATTACCGGACGAGCTAAAATTATCGATATTACTGTCGACGCAAAAAATCTTTTCCAAAAAGATCGATTTCGATTTTTGATTTTCGGATACGATTTGATTCGAGAAAATAACGGTAATCGATCTTTACGAAATTATACGCCGAAAAACATAACGATTATGACGGAACTATTAGCGAAACTGGAAGAGGAAGATAGTAACCGGCTTGATAACTTCGACGTTCAGATTTTGGAACGATATATGCTGGAGAATTACGAGCGATGGTTTGCCCGGCTGTTCCGGATTACGAAGACCGTCCAGAATTTTGACAGGAATCGACGTAGATAGGAGCTAGGAAAGGGATTGGTTCAGTAAAACCTAGGAATTGAGGTAGCAATCTATCATTTTATCCAAATTTTTCTACACGGTCACGTCTTCTCTAAGGAGAATAATACAAGTAATACCACTTAATATATATTAACGTATTTAATAATATAATGCCAAGTAACCAGTGAAATATTAAACAGATAAAATATAAGTATCCGAGAACCTATAAGGGGATTTAATACGAAATATATACGAATACCCGGTATAGAGATACCTAAAAGTCCATAAAACTAAAACGTTTATAACGGATATATTACTTTCCTAAGATGAAAATTATAGTATAAAAGGTAATACCAAAATACGGTATTTAGGCTAGGGCAAAGGTACGACAATATAAACCTTACGGAAAGTTATAACCTTTACTAATCGCTAAGCGACTATAGAACTCAATTATATTTCACTTTATTACCAAACTTTCTTTGTTAAAAGATCTAGTTATAAAAGTAGATTACGATAATATTTTCGTAATCGTTAATCGATTTACGAAATTTTCTTATTTCTTACCCTATAACGAAAATACTGGTACAAAGTAATTCGTATATATTCTCCTTAAATAGATTATCGGTATCTACGGATTTCTAACGGAAACTATTTCGGATAAAGGTGCTAACGTCACACACATGCGAGCGAGACACACGAGCGAGCGAGACACTTTTTTAGCTATTTCAACAACACTTCTTCAATTGCCCATTTCTCAACAACCACAATATGGAGCGCCTTACAAAAGAAGCGAGCATAAACCTAGCTATTTAGGCTAAAAAAGAGACCCGAAACTTAGTTACAAAAAGCGTAGTTCTATCTATAAAGTCTTACATTCTACCTTAGCACATCGTTCTAGCGGTAAACGCGCCCGAACTGATATTGTTCCCAATTCGCAGAAATTGACGCCGACCGAAAAAAAATCCATTGTCGACCGAATCCTCGCCGTAAATTCGCGAACGTTTCCTGTCAGGCTTCACCACGTTAAAAATATGGCGAATTTATTACTTTCCTAACGCGTTATAGAACGTATTAGGATTATTTAGGCGTCGAGCTTTGTTAAACGGCAAAAAAAAACTTTAAACGCGCTTAAATCGGAAAACCGATTATTAACGCATTTTATCCGAAAATTCAGAAACATTTCGTAAGTAGTTCGAGCTTATTCAAGCTATAATTGCAAAGTACAACATTACAAAAAAGGATATTTACAACTTCGACGGAACTGGATTTTTGATGGGCCTTTTTATGGCAACGGGCATGATAATTACTAATGCCGAAAAACGTAGAAAACTTAAATAAGCGCAATAAGAAAATAAAAAATGGGTTACAGTTATCCAGGTTATGAAATTTTTAAAGTTAGGCTGTACCGCCATTTGTTATTATGGCGGGAAAAACGTTTTTTAAGTTCTAATACCGCGATAACTTATTATCTGCAGCCGATTGCAAAATCGTATTAAGTAATAATAGCTAGACAATAAATAAATTAGGTTTTGAATAAATCCAGCTTTTTGACAAGCATACTCGGACGCGTACGAAAAGTTCGAAACGTTTCCTTATTTTCGACGGCTACGAAAACTACTATTCGATGGAATTCGAAGAATACTACGCCAACAATAATATTATTACCTTTTATATACCCGCGCATTTTTCGTATCGGCTTTAACCTTTTAATATATCTTGTTTCTCTGTTTTGAAACGCGTTTATTTGCGGTATATCGAAAACTTACTACGACGTTATTATCCTTATATTGCTAAAGAAAATTTTCTCGCCGGCTTTTATAACGCGTTCCAAGCTGCCATAACGTCCGATAACATCAAATCTGGATTTGCGAAAGATGGTTTTGTTTTACTAGATCCTAATAGCGTTTTTCCGAATTAAAGGTTCCTCCAGTTGTGCCTATGCCGACCGTCTCCCCGCTAACCTCCGCCGGTTCCATTTGTTCCCCGCCTGCGAAAACCCTTAGGAATATTAAGGAAATAACGCGGCAATACGTTATTTGCAAAAAAAAAAGAAAAAAGAAAATTGGAAATTAACAGGGTGGCTCGTTAACTAAAATAGCTGAATCGGTTAATCTTTTAACTAAAAGTTACTTATTACTTCTGTATGAAAATTTTCTTCTTCGGAAATCAACTGCCCAATTACGCGAAACGAACCACATTTTAAGCAAACGCCGCAGAACTAAAAAAAAGTTTTTAAGAAAGAGGAATACTTACTATACAAAAGGAACAAGCTCTTCTGGTTCGAAAAGAAATGGGTAGTAAAAAAATGCAGTCAACAGCAGCTAGAAAGGGTCGTCGTAAAAAGGTTAAAACCAAAAAACGAAAGTATGGCGTCTGGGGCAAGCCTGGACATAATGCGCGTATTTATATAGAAGTTGTAAATACGTCTAGTGAAAAAGAATCCGATTAATTTTAAGCAATGCGATATATTGTTGTTGAATTATTTGAAATTGTTGTTGCGAGGTGCCAAAAAGTCTCTCGCTCGCATATGTAGGACGTTACCTTTATTGCGAAATTCTAGCAAGGATTAATGGCTTAACTTAGATTAAACTACAAATTATTTAACGTATTTAAACCCTAGATAAACGGAGGAAAGAATTAGCTAAACCCTAACAACGTATTTACTATGTTATGTTAATTACGAATAGAATAATTAAGTTAAAAGTTATTAATTCTATAATTAATTTATAATCCTAACTATTTTAAAGCATTAAAATGACGCTAGTAATTACTAATTTAGATTTTATATCTAAAGTTTACCGAGATTTACATAAGGATGGACCGGCTAACGTTAAAACACTTTTTACGTTAAAATAGCCAAAATAGCTGCATGCAAAAATAAAAACGGAGCTTAAATTTCTACGTAATTAAGTTACCAAATATTATAACCAAAACAATTAAAGGGTTTAACGTTTTCGGAAGGGGAAATAATTTATTTAGCTACCAAAAATATCCGAACCAAAAGGCTAAAACAAAATTCGATTTTAAATATATCGGTCTATACAATATCGTTAAGAAAATCTCAGAAAATAATTATAAATTGGAGCTACCGCCGAAGGTCCAACTCCATATAATCTTTTATATTTCCTTATTAAAATTAGCAGCAGATACAATTAAAGTTAATAAGGCATAGGTCAATGAACTTATAGAGGATATAGCAGTTTACGAGGCAGAAAAAATGTTAAATATACCGAAAAAAAAAAATACTTAGTACCTAATTACGTTAAAGAATTACTTGAATTCCGAAAATACTTGTGAACTCGTAAAGAACCTTGCGGATATCCAGCGCCTTCTGAAAACCTTTTACCAACAACCCCGAAAACGCCAAGATTGAAAATATTCTAGTTTATGTCACCGAAAGGCGGCTAATCGGCAGGTATCAAGATTTGCACTAACGTAACCTCGGCTTCCAACTATTGTTACTTTCGTTTTAACCGTTCGAACTTTTTAATCGCTTCTGTACCTTAAATATTTTTATGTAATATTTCAATTTTACGTTTTCGTAGTAACTTTGTCTAATTTCGCAAACGGGCTAAACGACTAAATAATTTATTAAGGCGTTGTTGCAGTTTATTAAAACGATTTTAAACTAAAAGTAGCTTCTTTTCGGCAAAACGTTCTTAAAAATCCCGACAATTTTTTTATTTACTAGTTTTTAATGATCTAATTCGGAAGGATTAAAGGGGTTGAAAAAGCCACCATGCTCGGTATAACTCGCACATTTCCCAAAATTAACACAAGCTTTGCAAATTTTGTTTTTAAACTTATAACGAAAGCAAGAAAATTAGATAATATGTGAGAAATCAAAAGTATCCATTCTTTTCGACAGAACTAAAACGTTCTTACGTTTACGGGACCTTTGTTTTCCAATACGATTGATATAACGGTTAAAAAATAGGAAATAATATATAAAAGGGGAAGTTACTTACTAAATAAATGCGATAAATAAATTAATTTTTAATGGCAAAGATTTTAGAAGTGGAAAAATCGTATTATAATTAAAAAGATTTGGTATATAAAAAATCGGTCGGAAATAGGGAACATATCCCCGATATAGATTTTAAGTTACATAACTAGCTTAAACCAACTTAATATATTTATTTAGCTTAATAGAGGCTTGACGCTTTAAGCCGGTTAAATTAAAGCGATAGCTTAAAGAGATTTAAAGGGTTTAATGGGAATTGCTTACTGTAATCTAGTTTAAGCCGGCTTAAGCCCGTTAGGCTAAAACTAGGATATATACGTTTATTGTTTCCTATAGTCTAAATAATATCAGCTTGCAATTATAGTTAGTTACCCAGATTTATTTCTATTATCACCAAACGTAATTATCGCCTTATTACTCAAATTCCCACGATACCACTGCCAACATAAACCGTACGACTTAGGTTTAATAGTTGGTTAAGCCCATAGCCGTCACAATAACACCTACGTCGAGCGCCCAAGAAAATAACCTCAAAGCTCCCTTATGGTAATAATCTACTCCGCTAATAAGAAAGCCTCCGTTAGCTCTATATTAGGCTCTGTATCGTCTGATCGTACGTTTGTCGACATCGAATGCAACTGCTAGATCACCGTCAGGGAAGCCAGTTTCCGCTATACAAGCTAATAGGTTGTATTTCTGTATAGCTGTAAAGCGTTTTCCGTGTTTCGCTTTAGGATTAAGGATAATAAGCGTTTCCGTCACCTCGAAATATCGTAATTCGAAAGAATTATCCATTCGGAAGGCTTCAGTTGTTGCTATTATTTGTTGTTGTGTTACTGTCGAAGAACTACGCGCGTTTTGAAGAGGCCCATACAAAAAAAAGTGTGTGGTTCAGAAGCTAAGGCCTTGATCGACAACGCTTTTTACGGCTCGAATAAGGGGCCTAATGGCCTAATGACACCAGTGTCGACACCGTCATGCCCGCTTTGAACGATAATCGCTCTGATAAATCCTTAGCCGTTACCCCGTAGAAAAGATGGGTCGACGTATGATGTAGCTTTTTGGTGGATTGCCGCCAAACCTCGGCTATTTGCCCCAAATAAGCAAATAGTGGATCGATGACGACTACATAGGACGAATTGATGGCGCTTCCTAAGCGATTGTTCATTACAGTCGCTTAGGAAGCGCCATCGAGTGACTTCGAGCTTATTGACCAACTATCGATAACCCGTACAAAGTAGCATGGCAATAGGCCATTAGGCCATTAAGGAGTTATCGGTCACAGCCTAAGTGGGGACCCGACACTCTGATTCGAAACGGCAGTATTACTAAACGCAACTATTCTACTTATTCCTTAAATTTTTATGATACCACTGCCAACATATACCGTAGGACTAGGTTAATAGTTGTTGGTTAAGCCAATAGCCGTAACATAAAGCATCTGCAACCTAAAAAAGTATATTTTCAGATCAACCTTCCCACAGGTCCTAACATGAAATTCGGAGTGGCGATACCTTATTATATATATGTAAATACAGCTATAAAAACGAACTGCGATACTGGAGATGGCTGTAGGGAATCTTTACTAGTAGCTACCCTAGCTAAGCTGAGGCCCAGCTGTCATTGTTCAGCTACTAAACCTTAGTTTTTCACAACAAGCTATATGTTTCCAGTCTTCGGTCTCCTCCGCTGGTGCTCGGTCTCTGATCCCGGGCACCCATGCCTAGTACATGCAAGCTTATAATTAGACCTGATCAGAGCCCAGCTGTCCATGGGGCCTCAATACGTTGCTGCGGCAGTCGACGCTATCCGAACTGACAAAACTCGGCAACCGATCCGGGTTTTGCGGTCCTAACCGCTTCTCTTCGGTTGTCCGCTGCATCGAAGAAGTGCTTTTTTCAACTTCTTCTGCACCATTCGCTGGACTAGAGCGGATCGTCCTCAAGACAATGGTCACAAAACGGAACTGCGGTACGCCGAATCGACCGAGCATACGTTCGATAAAAGGCTTGAGAAACGGGGCGCATGCTGCAGCAATGAGGCCAATCTCTTCGACTCTATACCACCAAAGTAGTGGCACCCAGTCCCGGATAATGTTCTTACGAGGGTCCCAAGCTGCTGAATGGACGAGTTTCATTACTCCCGCTACAGCCGCGACCGTTCCGAGCGCCATTAGGATGATAACGAGTATCCGTTCCATGACGGGCCTGTGCATCGGCCAAATGACAAATGCGGGCATAATAGCAAAGGCGAGATCGCTTGCTATCCCCATCCCTTTAATTCTTTAGCATCTCCCAGCTTAAACTCCAATGAAATACAAACCTGCATATATATAAGTATAGCTTCGTGACGTTTCTGCCGACCAGCATTCTCCACCTGGCACTGGTTCCCACATGGCACGGATGGGGCGGCACTGGAGTAATTGAAAGATGTCGGCTCCAATGGCCATAGCAAACTGGATAAAGATCAAAGCCCATATAAATATTTGCCATGTTTTCGATATAGAGAGGCGAAGAAGCATGCCGCCTATTGCGACTCTGGCGAGGGAAGATGCCCAAAAGGCGATAAATCCAAGTGTGGAGAGACATTTCATGATCTTGATAAGATCAGCCGGTGAAAGATAGTAATCGTAGAGTCCGAGGCCGAAATGTATGGCTACCAGCAAACTGACAAACGAGATTAACTCGCATAGCTGTCAAGAACATTAGCATGATCCGCACAAGACGGCTGCTTATAGCACTTACCAGAGCTATTGTGATGATATAGTCGGGAACCGCCAACGTGAAAGCGGGACGAACTCGATTGTATATACGGACACCGTAGGCCATCAAGGCTACCGCAAACAAGATTGAGACACCCACGAGCCCTGGGATAGTGTTGGTTGTATTATCAGGCGCTGGGAGCTGCTGATCAGTCTCCATGCTGTTCGGCGGTAGAAGAGATTGAGAGTTATGGTTTAAAATTCCTTCGCTTTGAGCATTTCACAGAGACGAGAAGCTGACGAAGCACTTTTCTGCACTGGGAAGAATAAAAGGGGCGAAGTAATACTTGTAGGCGCTACATCTTTATACTCGGTGAATAGAATATGCTGCTTGATGTGCCTTCTGATATGTCAGATCTGAAAACGCCCAAAATATGAGGCCATACAATATGGCGGGACACTATCAGATATCATATGATACCTATCGTAGAGGCACCAGTACGCCGATCCGGGGGAAATGACCAATCGGAAGCGAATTCGGCTAGTTGGGGTTCTGCTCCGCCTTCCCCGTAACTCCTTCACGCCAAAAGACAGGCTACATGCGCCGCCCGCTCATCCCCGGAATAGGGCGTGTTTAGTCTTAAGCCTCGACCGGTTTCACCAAACCACACACCCTACACACACGGTCGCTGATCACTTTCTCCCTAGCTCTCAAGCTGTAGGAAATAGTACATGCGAGCTTCCGATCGATACAGCAAGCTTTGATCCTCAAGCTAAGTTAGCTAAGTTAGCTAATTTTCTCTTGATTGGTAATCTGCTCCTCTATCGGAAACTACTTGAGTCGAAGAGTGCTCACCAGAATTCGTTGAGAAAGTCACAAACGACGTCATCTCCAGCGCTTTCGTGTTCGGGTTTTGAGTGTGATCAGAGGTCGAAGCGACGTAATCCACGCTAGCAACCACTCGCGTGGAGCGGATTGACGTCCACCCACTACCAGATCCGAAAATATGGTTGGAACCAGCGATTTGTCCAAATGGATGGCAGCCGGTGGATTTGAATAAACTGTAAATGGTACATTGTTTGTGTAGGCAATTTGTATATAAAAATTATGTACCTTTAAAACTTGTTCGTGCACCGAATTGGACCTCGGGTAATCTGGTGACCCCCGGTAACCCCTTTTTTACTAGAGCCCTAACAGCAAGAGTGGCTTGTTTTATGTACCAGCATTATAGTCTTATACGTAACGCCACAATCCACAAACAGCGGCCATTGTCAATCCATGATAGCTTTTAAATAGATGGATGTCCTTCTTGAGAAAAGTTTAATGAGTGAACTGGGCTTGGCGGTTGCGCAACGAATTGCGCAACCGGTTGACTTCGGTTAAGTTGCTTCGACTGACCATTTTGGGGGTCATTGGAGGCTGTGAATGTGGTTGCCATGGCTTCAGCCGAGCTTAGCCAATGTGCCCTAGTCTACTTAGAGATTCTGGGCGTCGCTTTCTGGCGCGCTTGTGGCCTACCTCATCGAGATCTGTCAAATATGGGGGACATTAGTTACGTTGTTAACTGCAGGTTAGCCATCCAATATGAAAACTAGTCCTGACTAGCATTCCAGACATATGGGAACCGGATATCGGGTTCAGTGCCGTGATTGATTGGCTTCGAGAGGATAACGATCGTCTAGCTAGGGAAAGGACGGACCAAGCGACCACGGAATGATACCGTGGGGAGCACGCTGAACTAGAAGTCCATCAGCCGTGGTGAATTGAACAAAAAACTCCACGTGGAAGCTCGAAAAGTGATGACACAGCTGAATGTTAGAGGAGTGGGATTCTGAAGTACAACCAAGCGGCAAATACCATTTCAACTGTGTTAGGGAGTTGAAATGACTTTGACACTAGAGAACTTCTGGGACCAACCACTTTTCTCTTAGCTAAATGTGCAAAGGCACTCCGCACGAGGATATGCTGGATATCAGGGTTCGGAAGATAGACAGGACGCCACCGAGATTACCTGTGGCTCAGGGTGGGAACTACACCTGGCACATCCATTAATATGTGCCTTGACCGACGCGGTCAAAGGATTTTATGGTTAATATAACAATCAATGCACATAATTTAAAGTTACGTTAACATTCTATCCCTATGAGCGGGACATATCTATAAGCGGAACATTTTTTAACTATTTTAACTACATATTTTGAATTGTCTATTTTTTAATATTGATATTATGAAACGCCTTATAAAGAAACGAAAACAAATTTATTTGTTCAACAAAAAAAAAAAAAAAAAAAAAATCAGATTTTAATAATAAAAAGCTTAACGTTACAGATAAGTAGTCTGAATAGACAAGTATTCTAGATAATTTTTGACACATTCTAACAATCCAACTTTAATTATCGATTTCTTAACACTAACAATACGGAACGGCTTACAAAAGAAGTAAGAATAAACCTAACGATCCAGGCTAAAAAAAGAAATCCGAAACTTAATTATGCGATATTTAGTTTTATATATGAAGTTACCCACTTTACTTTGTATATACGATATACCGGTATGCCTTCCCAAAGCAACCAAGTACTCAAAACGCGAAAATTGACGCCGACCGAAAAGAAATCGATTGTCGACCCAATCCTTGACCTAAATACGCGAACGTTTCCTGTTCGACTTCAGTACGTTAAAGATATAGCGAATATACTACTTACTCAACGCGTTGCGGAACGCGTCGGAGTTAAATAGGCGTCGAACTTTGTTAAACGGAAAAAAAAAAAAAAAAAAAAAAAAAAAATCTGGACGCGTTTAAATCGAAGAATAGATTATTCTCGAGTATTCCGCGAAAATTCAGAAACGTATCCTAAATAGTTCGAGCTTATTCGAGTTACAATTGCAAAATCCGGCATCGTAAAATAGAATATTTATAACTTCGACGAAACGAGATTCTTAAAAAGGTTTTTTATAGTAACAGGTATAACAATTACAAGTACTGAAAAACGTAAAAAACTTGAATAAGCGTAATAAAGAAGTAAAGAATACGTTACAAATTACTCACGTTGTTTTTTTCTTAGGTTGGGCTTTATCGTTATTTATTATTTTAACTTCCTAAAAATTACCTTCAATTTTAATACCATAATGATTTACTCATAGCTGATTAAAAACTTGCTTTAAATAATAATAGCTGGATAATAAACGAATTAAGTTTAAAACAAATCTAGCATCTTAACAAATATATTCGAACTCGTACGAATAGATCAAAACGTTTCCTTATTTTCGACAGCTACGAAAATACCATCTAATGAAATTCGAAAAGTATTACGCGAATTACGATATTATTCCGTTTTACATACTCGCACATTTTTCGTATCAGCTTTAACTTTTCATAACATCTCAAATAAGCTTTCCAGATAGACAACATTTTCAGATAGTTTTTAATACTTTATTACAACTAATTCAAATTATTTCACTATAAAATATTAATGTAAATTGACCTTTTTTTGTTATACGTATTTACAACAAGTGTATGTATTATATGCAGACTTATTACGGACTCTATATTGCTGTTTCTTTTTTCCTACTTTTTTACGACGACTACTTCAGTCGCTATTAGCTGCAATTTGTTACTACTGTCTTTTTTCGCGACTGAGAAGTTTGTTCCTATTGTATAACAATTTTTCAAAGATGTTTATTTTAAATTTTTTAATTGCATAATATCGAATTGCTGTGAAATCAAGCCCGATATAACTTGTAACACGCTCGCTAATAGTTATGTGAAAGGCTTTACTTGTGCGGTTTGCAGATGGTTGCCAATGGGAGACTATTTTCTAGCGAAGGAAAGGAAAAAGAAAAACTGAAAATATAATTGTGCGCACGAATTCAAAAACCGGCGCTAATGCTACTTGGCATCGTCATTTAGCCGGTACCCCTAATAAAGCTCTATACAGCTCTATAATATTACTCTCTACCTGTTTTAATCGGGTTTAGCTCTGCTTATAATTAATAATTGCGCTGATCCAAGGTTTAATTAGTCAGAAAATCGGTTTCCGAAATGGAATTAGTTCGGGTGATTGATTATAGGCTTTAGTCGACTTATATATAAACAGATACCTTTATTTTACCTACTTATAATTTTTTCACAAAAAGTATCTAAGTATATAACTTAAGTTTTGATACTTTTTAAGTTGCTTTTTTTTTTCCATTATTCGTTAATTGCTTATAAGTTAATTAGATGTGCCGTAATATTATCAAAATATTTCGCAAAGAAAAGTATTATAAAATTCCCTTCGATTATTAATAATATACTGAATATTCTCTTATCTTAAACTTTTGCGCCAGCTTAATAGAATATCTTTTCTGTATAGAAAAAATATCTTGCTTTATTTATATTTTGCGTTTTGCTGAGAATATAAACACTTTCTATATAAACTTAAGAAATAAAAACGTTACTTATAAGTAAGTTCTTAGTTATTTTTTATATATATCTTTCAGTGAAAATTACCCAAATATTGAACTTATACTTATTATAATTACGTAATTTTAAAATAAAGTTCTTTATATTATTTTATGTAACTTTTCGATATTTACGAACTTTGTTAAATAGTTTACGTTTTTAAAAATCTGCTTCGAAATATAATTACCCAAAATAAAATAAATCCGGTTTTTATACGTTGTTTTATATTCTTACCACATTATTAATATCGTTTTTCAGGTATTACTCACATTTAAAAAAAGGTAGATATTAAAATTTAACGCTACCGAGTTAAACTTTTATATAGTACATTTAAATATAAATATACGTTCTCCGTGGGTTATTGTCAGTTACTTATTTATTAATAAATCTTTAATTCTAGAATTTTCGCCATTTCTTGTAATTAAGATTAACGCCTCAGCTAAGCGAACGAGACAGACAAGCAAGCGGGACACTTTTTTTAGGTATTCTAATAACCTATTTTTAAGTATTTATTAGTTAATATTAACGTTATAGAGCGCTGCACGAAAGTAACGAAAATAAATTTAGTCGTTTAAACTAAAAAAGAGACTCGAAACTTAGTTATAGAAGGCTTAGTTAGTCTTATTTATAAGGTTCTATCTTTTTTTACTTTAAAGGCGCGATTTAATAGTAGATACGCCCAAACCGATATTATACCCAATTGGTGAAAATCGACGGCGATCGAAGAAAAATCATTCTCAACTATATCGTCGACATAGATACGCGATCGTTTTTTATCCGACTTTAGTACGTTAAAGATATAGTTAATATATTGCTTGCTTAACGCGTTATAAGATGCATTTGAGTTAAATCGGGGTCGAATTTATTAGACGGTAACAAAAATTGTAGACGAGTTTAAAGCGGAAGGTCAATTATTAACGGGTTTTAGGCGAAAATCCAGAATTATTTCGCAAATAGTTCGAGTTTGTTCGGGCAATTATCGCAAAGTACGGCATCGTAAAAGAGGATATTTACAACTTTAGCGAGACTGGATTTTTGATAGGGCTTTTTATGGTAACGGGTATAGTAATTAACGGTGCTGAAAGATGTAAAAAACTTAGATAAAGGCAATAAGGAAATAAAAAATAAGTTAGAATTATCCAGGCTGTTAATTTCTAAGGTTAAATTATGTCGTTATTTATTAATATGGTAAAGAAAAATTACTTTAGATATTAATATTACGATAACCTGTTACCAGCAGATGATTAGAAAACTGCATTAAGTAATAACATTTGGACGATAAATATATTCGAACGCGTACGAAAAGTTCGGACTATTTCCTTATCCTTAACAGTTACGAAAGATATCTTTTAGTAAAATTCGAAAGGTTTTACCCTAACTACGATATTATTACGCTTTGCAAATTTCCGCATTTTTCGTACCGGCTTTAATCTTTTAATATATTTTGCTTTTCTATTTTAAAACGCGTTTATTCGTTATATATCGAAAACTTAATACAACGCTATTATACTTATATTGCTAAAACAGAATTTTTTTCCAACTTTCACGACGTGTTCAAAATTGCCATAACGTCTGATAACATCAAATCTGGATTCGCGAAAGCTGGCCTTGTTCTATTCGATTTTAATAACGTTTTTTTTCGAACTAGAAATTCCTTTAATTGTCCTTACGCCTACTATCTTTTCGCTTATTTTTACGGGTTCTATTTCCGTGCTAGCAAAAAGCCTTAAAACTATCCGCAAAGCAACAAAATAAGGACGTTATTTGTGAACAAAAAAATTAGAAGTTCGCTTACAAGAATAATTAAATCGGTTAATCTTTGAATTAAAAGTATCTCATTGCTTTTATACGAAGTTATTCTATTTTCAAAAAAATTACCAAATTGCGCAAAACGAATTATACTTTAAACAAATGACGGAGAACTAAAAACAAATGTCTTCGAAAAGAAGGAACATTTACTATATAAAAAGAATAAGTTTTTTAGACGAAAAAGAAGGGAGTAATAAAAAATGCACTCAATAACAGCTAGAAGTAATCGTCGGAAGAAAGTTAAAACCAAGGCACAGAAATATAGCGTCTTCGGTAAGCCCGGACATAATGTGCGTACTTGTAAAAAAAGTTATAAATACGTTTAAGAAGAAAAAATCCGATTGATTTGAATTAATGTAATATATTGTTACAGAGCGCTAGAAAATATCTCTCTCGCTTGTCTGTTCCGTTCGCTGATCCGAGGCGTTGTATTAAATATAAATATAATAAATTTCGTTATATAAATAGTTTTTAAATATAATTTACGCGCTATTAACTAATCGTTTCTAAGCTGAATTAATCGATATAGTAATTATATTATTACTATTTCCGAAAATGACGTAAAGCCTACTTAATCGATTAATAAAAGGTTTCCGTTATGCTGGATATTAAGAAAGATAACGTCGATGAAGTGGATAAGGACTAATTAAACACGTACATTTTCTGCGTCTTTTATACAGTGTTCGGAAATTCTAACCGTTAAGTAAGTTTTTACATTTTAAAAAAGATTAATTATAACTAGCATATTTCTTATATTTTAACCGTTAACGTATTAGATAAGCTCTCCGGATGGACAAGCTCTCCGGATGATTTTTGGCACATCTTAGCTACCCAACTTCAATTGTTTATTTCTCAACACCAACAATAGAAAGCGGCTTACAAAAAACGCAAGAATGAATTTAGCCGTTCAAGCTAAGAAACGAGACCCGAAACTTAGTTATGCGATACTTAGTTCTATCTATGAAGTTCTTTAATCTACTTTGCATGAACGATATACCGGTACACCTTCCATCAGCGATTATATACCCAGAACGCGAAAACTAACGCCGACCGAAGAAAAATCTATTGTCGACCGCATCCTCGACCTAGATACGCGAGCATTTCCTATCCGGCTTTAACATGTTGAAGATATGGCCAATATACTGCTGGCCCAGCGCGTTGCAGGACGCGTTGGAATCAAGTAGGCGTCAAACTTTGTTAGACGGTAACAAAAACTCCAGACACGTTTAAATCGGAAAATCGATTATTAACGGATCCTGTCCGAAAATCAAGAAACGTTTCGCAAATAGTTCGAGTTTGTTCGGGCTACAATCGCAAAGTACGGCATCGCAAAGGAGGATATCTATAACTTCGACGAAACTGGATTCTTGATGGGACTTTTTATGGTAACGGGTATGGTAATTACCAGTGCCGAAAAACGTAGAAAACTTAAATAAGCGCAATAAGGGAATAAAAAATAGGTTACAGTTATCCAGGCTATCAATTCCCAAGGTTAAACTATGCCGCCATTTATTATTATAGCGGGGAAAAATTATCTTGGGTTTTAATACCGCGATAACCTACTGCTAGGAGCCGATTAAAAAATCGCATTAAGTAATAATGGTTAGACAATAAATAAATTGGGTTTCGAATGGATCCAGCATTTTGACAAGTATATTCGGACGCGTACGAAAGGTTCGAAACGTCTTCTTATCCTCGCCGGCCATAAAGGCCATTATTCGATGGAATTCGAAAAGTATTACGCTAATAACAACATTATTACGCTTTGTATGCCCGCGCATTTTTCGCATCGGCTCCAACCTTTTGATATATTTTGCTTTTTTATTTTAAAACGCGCTTATTCGCGGTATATCGAAAACTTAATGCGACGCCATCATATCCATATTGCCAAAGAAGATTTCTTCGCCGGCTTCTACGACGCGTTCCAAGCTGCCATAACGTCCGATAACATTAAATCTGGATTCGCGAAAGCTGGTTTTGTTCCATTCGATCCCAATAACGTTCTTTCCGAATTGGAAGTTCCTCCAATTGTACCTACGCCGACCGTTTCCCCGCTAACCTCCGCCGGTTCTATTTTACCCCTTACGAAAACCCTTAAGAATATTAAGGACGTAACGCGGCAAATACATTACTTGCAGAAAAAGATTGGAAACTAATAGGGTGATTCGTTAATTAAAATGGCTAAATCGTTTAATCTTTTAATTAAAAATCATTTACCAATGTTGTACGAAAATGCTTTTTTTCGGAAAGAAGTTACCTAATTGCGCGAAACGAACTATATCTTAAGCAAACGTCGCAGGACTAAAAATAAACATTTTTAAGGAGGAATACTTATTATACAAAAGGGACAAGCTTTTTTGGCCCAAAAGAAGGAGGTGGTGAAAAAATGCAGCCAACAGCTGCTAAAGGCAATCGTCGTAAAAGGGTTGAAACCAAGGAACGGAAGTGTGGCGTCTGCGGCAAGCCTGGACATAATGCGCGTACTTGTGTAGAAGTTGTAGATACGTTTAGGGAAGAAGAATCCGATTAATTTTAATTGATTTGATATGTTGTGGTTGATTAATTCGAATTTGTTGTTGCGGAATGCCAAAAACCATCCGGAGAGCTTGTCCATCCGGAGAGCTTATCTGAGACGTTATATTTTTATATTATTATTTATAAATATATATATAGTATGTATAATATAAGATTATCTAATATAGGAGCAGTCTTTTCTAGATTTTCTCCGTTTTTAAGTCACTCTTATACCGCTTTTAAATTTTCTTTTCGCAAGTTTGTTTATTTCGTAAAGTATTATATTTAAAGTCCGTTTTAATAACTATACAATTATATTTTCTTTCTAACTTTTGTAAAGCCGCCGTATTTATGGACTTTATGATCGGGTTTTACTTAAGTGTTAGATCACGTTTTATTTTATTAAGACTTTTTATCCGGAATCTTTTTTCTTTTTGTAATCCGAATTTAAAAATATTTAATATTGTATATTTAAGCTTTCCGCATGTTTTACAATAAATAAAAACGGTTATATATTCATAGTAAGCTAAATTAGTAAAAATCTACCCCTTTTACGTTTTATAAATTTATATTAAAGAGTTATAAATTCCTTTCAAATTATTTAATTGATTAGATAAAATTCTTTTACCTTAATCATTCGATATTTAGTTTAAAGTTACCTTAACTTGTTCGACAGCGACAAAATAATTATAAATTATTAAAATTAACTCGGTAATATAAGCTTTAAATTTTAAAATACAAACTATATTACTTGTTATAATGCTTTATAACGATATTACGTAATATTCAAAGATCTATATATGTATTAATAGGAAAACTAGAAGGTTATTTTTAATTTCGGTCTTTTCTAAAACCGTTAAAGTCTTTTCCTAATATATATAACCTTATAACTATTAAAATTCTTTAAAAAGTTATGCAAAATTTAAAATCGCGGCGATATAATAGAATATTATCTTAAAAAGCTGGCATTAACTTTATTTGCTATAACTGCCACTTGCGTATTAACTTGAAATCCTCTTTAATTTCTAGCTTTTCTATAATAAATGTTGAAACTATTATAACTTTAAAAAAGTTTGTTAATATATATTTACTTATATAAAATAAAGAGTTTTTAAGCGAAAAGTAATAATTACGTAGATAATATTGACTTCTAAAAGAGCAAAATTAAAAGATATTATATGTAATTCGTCACCGGAATAAATACAGTAAAAAAGGTACTAATAGATTAGGAATCCTACGAAAATTTGTTTCTGTACCTAGATATATGGGTCTTCTGAGGCAGATTGGTCCGAAATGTCCGGAACCTCTAAGAAATATTCGAAAAGTTTCAATATATCATTCTTAAAGGTTCAATGTATCATTTCGAATAATTCGACAATGTATAATACATACAAAAACGCTCTTTGTAAGCTCTTTTTAAGGTTTGGCGGACCAGAACTTAACTATCTATTAGCTTATTCGACCCCGCACGTCCTCTAGACGTATGTCCTCAAACGCTATCTCTTGGCCAGGTGGTCTCGGACGTACTCCTCACATCCGCCCTTCAGGCTAAGTGGTCTTAGACGTACTCCTCACATCTGGCCTCTAGGCTAAGTTATCTTGGACGCGATCAAAAACTTGAGGACCCGAGGGATTGGAAGCATAATTGTCACGGTGGCGGCCCTGTTACCACTGCGTCAAAAGGTCAGCGATGTTGTCAGATGTAGGGGACATCAGTTGTATTGTATTAGATGACTATCTGCAGGTGCTCTAAAACGCTCACTGCTCTTTTTATGGAATCTAATCACGGAACCTATATGTTCTGATCAAAGAAAGCCTTTCCGTATATAAAGTTCTAGCGTATCCCCTGCTGGCTAACACACCCCTTTAACGCTTTAACGCAGTTACGGCGTTAATCATCACACTTTATTACTTTATAAAGTTATAACTTTTTAGTCCACCTCTCCTCGGGCGATTAAATCTTTTTAATAGGCTAATTCTTCCTTTAAAATTATTTGCAAATTGTTCTTCCGTCGATCGAAAGTTTTCGTAATATCTATTTATTCTAACTGCTTTTCAAAATACTTAAAAGGTTCGTATAATAAGGCCTTAGTTGATTTACTAACGAATATATCGCCTGTAAACGTATAATCCATTTGAATTAAATCCTATTTTGCAACTTTTCGTAATAAATAGTTATATATATTTATATACCGCAACTCCGATTATAACAAGGTAACTTCGGTGTTACTCAACCGTATAATCTGTTTATTATCGTACTCATTGTTTAACGGTCTTATTTTGAAGTTAACCTCGAGGTTTTTAATTAATTAAAGCTAAATAAATCTTTTTATAAGCTGTATAAAAAATAACATTTTCGCTTTTGTTGTAAAAGTAATTATTATATTACCCTTATTCGGCTATTATCTTATTACTTGTGTAAATAGTTTTATAATATAAGTTTAAGAACTTTGTCGATCGATAGTTTTATTCGCGAAGAACATATCGCTTTAAATATGTAACGAATTTTTACCCCCGAAAAATAGCGTTAACATTTTAGTTCCGATTAGGTATAATATAACTCGATCGGCAGCTTTATAATATACGTTGTTAGAGTTTAAGTTTATCGGGCAAATTGGGATATAGCAAAGATTATATTAAGTTATATTAATTGTTACGCATAAAACAAAACCTAGTTTTAGAAAATTTATTAATAGAACTTAAATAAGCCAAATTGAGATTCTCCCGTAATTCGACGCTTGGTATTAGCATATTTAAAAGGTTATTTAAATTTTCTTTCGGAATTAAGTTAACCATCTTATTTATAAAGTCCTATTAAAATAACCAGATTTTTCGTTCAGCTTTATCTTTAGTTATTTCAATACCGAAAAACCACTGGAAATCCTGATTTTGGATAAAGATATACCGTTTTCGTATTTGCTGAATTATCTGATCGAAGACGTTTTAGTCTATCTAGCGATATACTGTAACGATATCGTTTACAAAAAAGCAAATAAGTACCTTTTAACGAGTAAAACAATAAGGTTCGTAAAAAAGGAAACGAAGTTTCAGTTTCTTAAATATTCTAATAAAGCTTTTTTGCTATAATCCTGTAATGTCTTTAATCTATATAATACTTGTCTAAATAGAAATATTTTCTTACGTTAAAAGTATCTTAAAGGCGTTTTTATATATATTTCGTAAAATAGCTTGACGTTAACGAAAAAGTATATAACGTTATATTGCTTAAGCTTAAGTCGAACTTAGCCGCGATAACGATCAAAGTTCGAAACAACTTTTTAGGTAAAGGAAATACGTATATACTGCTACAAGCGGTTTTAAGCTGTTAATCCTTTCGTATCACGAAACGTATTTTGCATTTTTATAACCAGCTATACTTATTACACTTATAAAGTATATCTATATATACTTAAAACTTGTTTCTTTTTAGCAAAAAACTGATTAACGGTTTTCCAGAACTGCATTTCTTTATAACTTTGCAAGTAAGCCTTTTGTGAGAACACAGCCCCCTACAGATAAGACAGGCTAGACAGGACTCCATAAATCCTGATAAGAGCGTGTGCACAACAACAAGTCGCTGATACGACCCGACAAGGGGTTCGTGGCTCAATGGTATGAGCTAGCAATTGGTCTGATTATCTGACACCTTTTCGGCTTTACGAAATATTTTCTTTAAAGGGTATATTTCTAGCTCTTTATAGCTTTCTGTGGTGGCAGTAAGTTAGGATTATATAGCTCGTTTTGCGACCTAAATGCCTTTTTATATCTTAAGGTATTATAGTTTTTCCGATTAAGGTGGCGCGTACGTCGAGTAACTAACTTTCTTAGATTTCCGCAGTTTACTGGCCGGTTATCGTACGTACTTATAAAAATAGTTAAACGTCTGGCATTAATTGAGGCTTTTTACTCGTTATATTCGGTTCGGATAATATTATTTTAGCACGGAATATATGGGTAGCTTATATTTATTACCTTGAAAGTACTTTCGTTTTTACTGTTACTTTAGGTTCAATAATATAAAGGAAACTTAAATCTACCTCGATTCCTCCCGTCGGCGCAATAATCGTAAGAATTATCAGGATAAATACTACCAAAGGTAATAAACTAATAATACGCGTATATATCTTACTATTAGATCAAAATACTTTAGCGGCTTGAACGCTTAAACTTATTAAACCCTTTAAACCTACCGCAAGCTCAAAGCGCTTAAAGCGCCAAGCACTTTGAAACCTTTAAGCCAGTCACGTAATCCGCGACCCGCATCGGGGATATATCCCACACTCTCCGGCTATCTGTCAACGGGCTAAGCCCTTTGGTGATAACAATAGTCTAGATATATACTAAAATTAAAAGTAATATATTTACATTTACTAATAACGTGCTAATCTCGGACCCCACCTAATAAATTACCCTAGTAATAAATAGAGAAAACATATATAAATTAATAGTAACCTACATATTCAGAGGTCGTTTAACAACGCAATAACGTATTTTATAATAAAATAAAGCTATTTAGGCTATTTGAAATTGCGCTGCCGTTTTTTAACAGGTTGCTTTTTAATATAACTGTCAATTATAACCTGATCGCCAGCTTCCATAGGCTTCAACGCTTAATTGCTTTGTCCTTAACCAATCTAATGTTTGCTAAATTCGCAAAAGACTTATTCGGTTGCTTAGCAACTGTTTAACGTTTAGAACGTTCGTATTTCTCGAATTTCGCTCCCAGGTTGCGATTTTCGTAGCGGAGCGTTATATTTCGGTATTAAAATCGTTAAGTCCTTTATCCGCTTTAGTTATTATATCTCGTATATCGCGAGATGCTTTCGTATGGTTACGTACGGCCGTTCGTATGCTTTTTCATAGTTTCTTAACTTTATGAGGAATATGGAGGATTTCGTTACGAATTGTAATCACTTTTTCCGAGGGTGTTTTCGGCTTAAAGGCCGGTTAGATTGCTATTTCAGAGTCCTTTAATACCGCTTTGGGCCTAAAAGGAAGTATGCCGGTATAACGCTATCCGGCTTTAATATTTCTATCGATAAAAGCGACTTTTACGGCCTTACGATATGCTTTTAGCATGCGGCGCTTATATTAAAAGGTAGTCGCGAAGATTCCGCCGGCCTTGCGCAACGCCTTACGATATTTCTTTTTGAAAACGGAAAAAACGGAAACGCCGAATAGTGAAAGGTTAGTATTCGAATAAAGTAGTAAATATACAAAAGGGACCTTGTTCTTTATACATTTTTACATAAAAATAAAAAATACGTAGGTAATATGGTTATTTAAAAAAAGTAGTCGCTATTTATAATAAAAACGCGGCTTAATTTCGGAAAGGAAGATAGACTTTAGCCATTTTAACGCAATAGCGCTGTTGGTCCATTTTTTCGGAGTTGCTGTATATTCGGCTTTTTTGATATCGTCGGGAAATTATTGCTTTTGCACGGTAAAGCTACTAAAAATGTATACGGCGGTACCTTTCCTATATGTAAAGCCGATGTATTCGATGATGGAAACCTATAACGTTGTTCCCGATTCCCCAAGTTTCGTACGGGTTATTTCCGAGCTTCTTACGACCGTACCATCGGCTTGTTCCCTCCCTTGAATGCCCTTTTTATCCATATTATACTCGTTTGCAGGCTGGATGTTGTATTTGGCTCGGATTTGAGTTAAGAAAGGGAAGAATTCGTGGATTTCGTTGCGATCGCGTACTTCGAAACGTTCCCGAAGCATAATTCGGCTTTTCTTCGTGTATATCTTATCGTAGCGTTCGATAAAGCGATTAACCCAGTATTTTCCGATGGTTTTTTCCGGGCCTAGCAAAGTTTCGATTATTTGACGGACCTGTTTTTTGTCGGGGCGCGACCGTATATTTCTTTAAGCAATATCCAGTTAACGAACTTCTGCTTTTCCGCGCCCGAAAGCTTACGCGCGTTACCATAAGCTTCGGAACGCGACTTAGAGCTATAGACGCGGTATAATAAGGTTGACTGGGGTATATCGAATCGTACGCTCGCAAGGGTTCGGAACCACCTTACGCAATAAAATCCTTAGCATCCTAAATTTTACGTTCACGATTGAGATCAACCATCTTGACTCGAAATCAACTGATCAAATAGTTGTTGAGATATTACAGAGTGAAGTTATAGCGAATGGTTCTTGTTGTAGAGAAATGTCTTATTTATTGCTAGGGTAATTCATTAGGTGGGGTGCGAGATTACACATATAAGCGAAAGATACATATGAGCGAGAGGCTTTTTTAGCCATTCCAACTATCTATCTTTAATCGTCCATTTCTTAACACCAACATTATAAAACGTCTTATAAAAGAAGCGAAAATAAAGCTAGCAATTTACGCTAAAAAACGAGATCCGATAATTAATTACAAAACGCTTAGTTCTACCTATAAAGTTCCATATTCTACTCTAGTACACCGTTCTAACGGTAGATGCGCCCGAGCCGATATTATCCCTCCTTCGCAGAAATTGACGCCAGCTGAAAAAGAAATCGATTGTAGATCGAATCCTGAACCTAAATACGCGAGCATTTCCTGTCCGGCTTCAGCACGCTAAAAATATGGCGAATATACTGCTGGCCCAACGCGTTGCGGAACGCGACGGAGTTAACTGGGCGCCGAACTTTGCTAAACGGCAAAAAAAAAAAAATAAAAAAAAATAAAAAATAAAAATAAAAATAAAAAAATAAAAAATTAAAAAACTCCAGACGCGTTTAAAGCGGAAACTCGATTATTAACGAGTATTCCGCGAAAATTCAGAAATATATCGTAAATAGTTCGAGCTTATTCGAGTTACAATTGAGGAGGACGGCATCGTAGAAAAGGACATCTACAACATCGACGAGACTGGATTCTTAATAGGGTTTCTCATGGCAACGAAATGGTAATTACCAAGGCCGAAAAACGTAAAAAACCTAAACTAGCACGATAAAAGAATAACAAATAGGTTACAGTTATCCACGTTATCAATTTTCAAGGTTAAGCTATCTCGTTATTTGTTATTATAACGCGGAAAAATTACCTTAGGTTCTGGTACTACAATAACCCATGGCTAGCAGCCGATTAGAAAATCGCATTAAGTAATCATAGCTGGACAATAAATAAATTAGGTCTCGATTACCTCAGCTAGCTCAGGCCCCGCTGGCTCGTTCTCCATTTTCTTCAAAGTCACTCAAGTACTGCTCCACAACGCTAAAAATAAACCAATCAAATCCCAAATTCCCGTAACGAGCCAGCGAGGCCTAAGTTGTAATTGTGCGAAAAGTGGGTTCGTTTTGCACATCCTTAACAAAATTATTAACTTTCCTTTTATTTCTTTAAAGAATCCAAGATTTGAATAAAAAGAAATTGTTACGCAATCCAATTAAGGCCGATAGGTGTGATTTTTCAAAGACATGTTGAATATAAGCTGATATGCATACAGAAATTTTCCCATTTTTTTGGACGGGAATTGCAGCCAATACGGCTAAATAAAGGTCTGGGAAATGGGTAACCGTAACGTCCTCATCGCTGCGACGCAACAACCACCGGGCGCAGCATCGTGCACCTGGTTTCTCTAGTATATCCCGTATGAGGAAAATCCGTATATCGATTTTTTCGGCCGTAAGGATTGTGGTTGTTGCGTCGCAGCCATGAGAAGGTTGGGGCCAATTGAATCTGGAACGCCCTTTTTGCTGCGACGTAATAATTACCGGTCGCAACATTTTGCCATGGACCTTCCAAGGGTAATTCAGTATAGGAGACGCCCGTCCATTTATTCTTTTGGCCGTACGGGTTGTGGTTGTTGCGTTGCAGCCATGAGAAAGTTGGGGTTAGTTAAGCATGGAACGCCCTTATGGCTGCGACGCAACAACCATAATTCGTACGAGCAAAAAATTTGCAGGACGGGCTTCTCCTATATTAAGTTACCCTTGGAAGGCCCATGGCGAAATGTTGCACGCGGTGGTTGCGTTGTCGCAGCCATGAGAAGGTTCCGGACTTGATTAATCGGAACGCTCTCCTTGCTGCGACGCAACAACCACCGATCGCAACATTCTGCCATGAACCTTCTAAGGGTAATTCAGTATGGGAGAAGCCCGTCCAGTTATTCTTTTGGCCGTATGGGTTATGGTTCTTGCGTCGTAACCATGAGGGCGTTGCGATTGGCGGGGGGGGGGGGGGAGAACGAGGATGTGCAAAACGAGAATTTTAAATTAGATCTTTAATATCTCCGCCAAACCACCCCGGATTGGAAAGTTATATATATGGTTAGGAAGCCCTTTTAAAGCTGTATACATTAAAACTTTCTATTTTTTATTATTATTATTATTGTTATATTTGCCAGTTTTGAAATTAGACTTTCGAAAATTTATATGGGAATGTGCAAAACGAAGCTAAAAAATCACCACTTGCTATTAGGCCCTATTTTTGAGGTTTTGTTGTTTCTGTGGGCCTTCTTCTTAAAAAGATTTAGTTGATACATCTGACCTTTGCAGCTACTTCTTGATCAAAAGCGCTAGCCACGGCTGCGCCGCAGGCGCAGCCCCAACCTCAAAAATGGGGCCTGATTTTAGTGAGGCAAGGTCTCGAATAAATTCAGCATTTTAACAAGTATATTCGGACGTGTACGAAAAGTTCGAAACGTTTCCTGATTTTCGACGGCCACGAAAGCCACTATTCGATAGAATTCAAAAAATACGACGCGAACCACGGCATTATTACGCTTTACATACCCGGTCTTTTTTCTATCAGCTTTAATCTTTTGACGCATTTTGGTTTTCTATTTTGAAACGCGCTTATTTGCGGTACATCGAAAATTTAATATGACGTGATTATCCCTATATTGTCAAAGACAATTTTCTCGCCGGCTTTTATAACCCATTCTAAGCTGCCATAACGTTCGATAATATCAAATCTGGATTCGCGAAAACTGGCCTTGTTTTATTCGATTCCAACAACGTTCTTTTCGAGCTAGAAATTCCTTCAGTTATACCTACGCCGACCATCTTCTCGCTAACCTCAGCCAGTTCTATTTCACTCCCCGCGAAAACTCTGAAAGATATCCGTAAAGTAATAAAATAAGAACGATATTTGCAAAAAATTAAAAAATTAAGAAAAACTTTTTTTTTTAGAAAAAACCCAATAAGATTAAAAATTTTTTTTTTAAAAAAAACACTTTTAAAATTTTTTAAAATTTTTTAAAAATTTTTAAAAAATTAAAATTAAAAATTAAAATTAAAAATTAGAATTAAAAATTAAAATTAAAAATTAAAATTAAAAATTAAAATTAAAAATTAAATTAAAAATTAAAATTAAAAATTTAAAAATTAAAATCAAAAATTAAAATCAAAAATTAAAATCAAAAATTAGAATTAAAAATTAAAATTAAAAATTAAAATTAGAAATTAAAATTAAAAATTAAAAATTAAAATCAAAAATTAAAATCAAGAATTAAAATTAAAAATTAAAATTAAAATTAAAATTTTATATATTTATAAATTATCAGGGTAGCTCGCCAACAAGACTATTTCAATCGGCTTATCTTGTAACAAAAGGTTATATAATGCTGTTATATAAAGCTGCTTTTTTCTGAGAAAAAAACGTCCAATTACGCGAAACGAACCACATCTTAAGCAAACGTCGCAAGATTAAAAATAAACGTCTTTAAGAAAAAGGAACACTGATGTAACAAACCTGTCATATAATCACCTGGAGGTATGAGCAGTATCCTAAATGGGTTCTTGATTTGCAGGTAGTAATAAGACGAAAAATAATTTCGTAATTTGTTCGTTAAAGAGATTTACGGACTTTTTCTTTAATCGGAAAACGTTAGTTTTAATTGAAGATTGAGATTTATAGCTAAGGAGCGAAATTAAGTCGTTACTATTTATAGGAGAAATTTATCCGTTATATATCTTTCTGGTTTTAATGAGTGTGTCGTAAATCTGCTGAATTTATATGATTGGTCCAGATTTACCAAATTCTTTAGAGTATATTAAAATGTTAAGATATTTACTTCCGAAGTTTAACAGTAACGTATCCTTGCCTAGATAGGGAGAATAGGTTTTGGTTCGTAATATTATTTTCTTTTTTTTAAATAAAAATAAAACAGCAAGAAATTTTCCGGAGCTTGATACGTTGAACCTTTTTAGTTAATTACTTAACATGCCAAATCACGCGTAAAAACAGAAAAGAAACCTCGTTTGAACCAGCGAAAATTTAGAGATACTTGTCTTGATTTAATTGAAAAGTTTGGTACGAAAGCTTTTCCGTATTTTAACTGCGTTCGTTGCGGCGAAATTAGCTGTTTTTAAGTAGTCGAATTCTTAAGTTACAGTTGGTGCATTCGTCGCCAGCGTTCTTTTTGTAACGTTTTGGTTATAAATTTGTTGCAATAGGTAGATAAAGTGCGGTTTTTTTTAAAAAGAAATAGCGAAACTTTAAAGATAAGCTTTTGGTTTATTAAAAGGCGGCGGAAAAGAAAACGAGGAAATTTATTAGAAGATTAAACAGTATACATTTTTAATAAAAACCTTTTTGAAAAAGGGCTTTAAAAATGGTGAACAACGGTTTAAAATCAAAATAATAATCATTATTATTATTTGTCGGCAATTGGTGCTTTCAGGTGTTGCCAGCTGGTAGGCTTTGTTTGGGCTAGGCAGCATTCTGCTGCCTGGGACAGCCTTTGTTTACGAACGATCCTTTGTTAACCAATCGTGTATGTAAGGGCGATTGCCCGCGGACTAGATTTGTCTATTCCCAGAATAGAGTTAGAGAACATACAGAGAGTTACGCCAGATATCTGCATTCGATCACTGTGACTACTGACATTATTATTATTATTATTATGATTATACGTCGTATCGCCCCTAGAGCATGCGGTATTCCTACTGTATATGTACATATTTCGCCCGGTAAAACTAAGGAAAAGCTCGAAATAAAAGCCCGTATGCTGCGCTTACGGTACGTTCCAAAAACGCTATTAATACGTTTTTTACGGTCCTGTCGTTAAAAGCTTACCTTTTTGATTAACTTCATTATCCCGGTAGGGTACCGTACCGCGGTAAAAAAACAATAATCCCATTAATTTTTTTAAACGCGTGATGGTACCGTTACAGATTTTAATAATTGCCTTTATTATTTCTGAGATAGGTTAAAGTAAGGTTAAGTAAGAAACGGTAAAAGGCTTTTATTTTTATATAATTTTCGAAAATTTTGTTACGGCGGATACGGCGTTTTATTGCTATCTGCCCGGGGTAGTTCTGGAAAAACCTTTACGTTGTCTTATTTTTAATTATTTCGACCAAAAGCACAAATTTTCCGACATGTTTTTTGTATTTTAAAAAGCTTTTTACTTTAAAAAACGCTTAAAAATAAATAAACCCTCCGAATATAAAAGTTATTATTACTGTAGTTAACCTTTTTTTTTTCCTTTTCTTCGGCAATTTAACGATATTATAAATATTTTCCTACCCGGCCTAATAGCGGTATCGGCGCAGTAGACTTCGTTACGGCGATATCGATACGGTAAGCCCCGTTAACAGCTTTCCGGAGCCCCGTTATCGCCTTGCGGTATTAACGCGGTCGCGGCAAAGCTATATAAAGGTAGCCGGCACCATCCTGGCTATATCGCAGGGCTCCCGCCACGGTATATTCCGTTCCTTGCTAACAATTTCCAACCTTTTCCAATTTATATTCCGCTTTTTTAGTAAATCGCATCCGTAATTACCGCGTACCGGCCCCGTTACGTAGCTGCCCTTAACTGTATGTAACCTTCTGCTAATAACAACTAACCGATCAACCTACTAACCAACCAATAAGTTCCACTGCGGTCCCGCTGCGTGCGCGCCATGGTTCCGCGTCGCTAACGCTGCTTTACAGTGTCTGCCAAGGTCGTTGCTCCCGTTGGCGACCTCCCTGCTTCTGCTCCCGGCGGCGGTCCCCCCAGCGGCTCCCCAGGCGGTGGTGATGGCGGCGGCCCCGCCGGCCACCGTGGCGGCGGCGCCCCGGTAAGGTCCCCCAATACCGCGTCGGTACCGCTGCTAACCCGCTGTGTAGAAGAAGCGACGAGGTGGCGGCGGTGGCGGCCCTAGCCGTAAAAAAGAAGAAGGCCGAAAAGCTACGTGGCTCCCCGCGCGCGCTGCGGTGCCGCGCCGGCGTGCGTCAATTAGATTAATTAATAAAAAAAGAGAAAGCGGAAAAAAAGTAACGCATTATGGAAGCAAAATAAGTTCGGCTTGATTCTAGGATTAATGTTATAATAAAAGAATTTCTTTTTTTCGATTAAAATGCCGTAAGGTTAGATTTAAATGTTAGGCCGTTATTACTTACGACCTTGGCTACGTTAAAGTTAGTGGGCCAGGATTCCGTCGGTAAAACGTTTTAATTAAGTTTTTTACGTTTATTAAGTACTTAAATTGTTTTTAAGTATTCTTTTTATAGAGGTAATTTTTTACTTAATTAGGTAACGTCCCACACCACCGAGCGCAACACACCACCGAGCGTAACGCTTTTTGGCACTTTGCAGCAACAAATTCAAACAATTTAATAATACCATATCGTATTGATTCACATTAATCGGTTTTTTTTTCGCTAAACGTATTTACAACTTTTTTACAAGTACGCGCATTATGTCTAAGTTTGCCGCATATGCTACATTTCTGTTCCTTGGTCTTAATCCTTTTACAACGACCGTTTCCACATGCTGTTAGGTGCATTTTTTTATTACCTTTTTTTTTAGGCCAGAAAAACTTATCCTTTTTATATAGTAAATATTTCTCCTTTTTGAAAACGTTTAGTTTTAGTCTTACGACGTTTGCTTAAAATGTAGTTCGTTTCGTGCAATTAAGCAGCTTTTTCCCTAAAAAAAACATTTTCGTATAAAAGTAACATGTAATTTTTGGTTAAAAGATTAACCGATTTAACTATTTTAATTAACAAGCTACCCTGTTAGTTTTTAATCTTTTTTTTTACAATTAACGTATTTACCGCGTTACTTTCTTAATATTTTTAGGGGTTTTCGCAGGCGGGGAACGAATGGAACCGGTAGAGGTTATCGGGGAGACGGTCGGCGTAAGCACAACTAGAAAAACCTTTAATTCGGAAAGGACGTTGTTGGGATGGAATGGAATAAGCTTAGCTTTTGCGAATCCAGATTTAATATTATCGAACGTCATAGCAGCTTGGAACGCGTCGTAAAAGCCGGCGAGAAAATATTCTTTGGCAATATGGGTATGATAACGTCGTATTAGGTTTTCGATACACCGCAAATAAACGCGTTTTAAAACCAAAAAAGTATATATTAAAAGGTAAAAGCCGATACGAAATATGCGCGAGCAAACAAAACGTAATAATATTATTGTTAACGCAGTATTCTTCGAATTTTATTAAATGGTAGCTTTCGTGGCCGTCGAGGATAAGGAAACGTTTGTAACCTTTCGTACGCGTCCGAATATATTTATTAAAATGCTAGATTTATTCGAAACTTGATTTATTTGTTATCTAGCCATTATCACTTGATGCAATTCCCAAATCGGCTGCTGGCAATAGGTTATCGCGGTATCAAGACCTAAGATAATTTTTCCCCGCTATGATAACAAATAACGATATAACTAACTTTGGAAATTAACAACCTGTATAACTGTAACCCATTCTTTATTCCCTTATTAAGTTTATATAAGTTTTTTACATTTTTCGGCACTAGTAATTACTATGCCCGTTACCAATAAAAAACCCCATCAAAAATCCAGTTTCGTCGAAGTTGTAAATATCTTCTCCTATAATGCCGTATTCGCGATTATAACCCGTATAAACTCGAGCCATTTGCAAAATATTTTTAAATTCTCGTATAAAACCTTTTAATAATCGGTTTTTCGATTTAAACGCGTTTAAAGTTTTTTTTGCCGTTTAACAAATCTCGACTCCTAATTAATTCCAACACGTTCTACAACGCGTTAGGCAAGCAATAAATTGGCTATATCTTCAACTTACTAAAGCCGGACAGAAAACGCTCGCGAATATAAGTTAAGGATTCGGTCGACAATCGGTTTTTCTTCGGTGGGCGTCAATTTCCGTAAATTGGGGGCAATATCGGTTCGGGCGCGTTTACCGGTAGAACGGTATGCTAAGGTAAAAGATAAGACTTCATAAATAAAACCAAGCCTCTTGTAACTAAGTTTCGGGTCTCGTTTTCTAGCCTGAATGGCTAGGTTCATTCTTGCTTCTTTTGTAAGGCGTTCCATAATGTTGGTGTTAAGAAATGGACGATTGAAGATAGGTAATTGGAATGATTGAAAAAGCGTTGCGCTCGGTGGTGTAGGACATTACTGGATTTTGTTATTAACTAATTTAAAATCCAGGATTTCTTCGATTTTGTATTTTTTAATATTATTTTCGATTTACAAGTTCCTTTTTTAAAAAGGCGTTTTTGAGTATTAGTTTAAGTAAAGAAATCCGGAAAACAGGATATATTTTTATCATTTTGGGTAACGATAGTCGCTAATTAGTTTTAGGAATAACTTTATCCATTTTAAATAGAGTAAGGTTTTTGAAATTAACCTTCTTATTATGTTTTTTTGTTTTAATTTGAAAAATATTCGAAATTGCGTTTTGTTTTTTGTGTAATAGATAAAATTTATTTTTCTTCGATAAAATTGGTCGCTTATTTTAATTTTTATTATAGTATTTGGTTATTTTTATTGGAGATATTGTAATTCGTCCTATAGTTGGACCTGTGTTCTTTGGATTTTAATCGTTATTATTTTTATTCGGGAAGTTTTCACGGTTAATTTTAGAGCTTTATCCAATAGTTATTTTGGTCGTTAAGCTTCTGCTGCATAATTATACACCCCTATATGGGGAAAATATCTATATCTCCGCTGATAAATATAGTATTAGCTATTTAGGCAAGTGGAAAAAGCTTAACCCAGTTGTTTGTTGGTAATTATTGTAACTTTTTAAGTACTGTTTTAATATTTGATATAAACGTTTTATTTGTTTATTTGTTTATGAGTAGTATGTTGTAAAGAATTTGAGCTTGATGCTTATTTGTTTAAAAAATTGCTATTAAATTTTGATATACAAGGTTTTTCTTTATTTTACATAATTGTTTTTAGTACTTTTTATTCGTTAATATAATATCGGATAAAGGTATAAGTTAGTTATTTTGCCCGTGGGTTTTTTCTTTTGGAAAGGTAGGAAGTACTTATGTTTAGTAAGTTTTTTAATGATTCACGTACCATACCACCGAACGGCGCACACCACCGAGCGGCGCACTTTTTGACAGTCCGCAACAATCAATCCAAATAACTCAGCTATAATACCTTAAATCAACTCAAAGCAATTAAATGCTTCTTTGCTAACTATATCTACAGCTTCTCGACGAGTGCACGCATCATATCAAGTCTTGTTGCGGACGCCATATTGCTATTCCTTCCTGCTAACCTGCCCGCAACCGACCAACTTCAGCAGCTATTACTAGCAATTCCTTGCCACAACCTTTCTGCTGGCTAAAAGACCTTATTTATTCTATATAGCAAGTATTCCTCTTTCTGGGAAACGTCTGTTTTAATCGTGCAATTGCGTAAGTCTCGAGTTATTGCAATATCAAGTCCGACACGCCCTACCATACGTCCCGCGAGACGCCCCGTACGGACCTTCCATGCCCCCTAACGCGCTCCCAACGCGTCCTATAATACGTTCTCCGACGTATATCTTCAACGTATTGAAACCGGACAAGAAATGCTCGCGTATTTGGGTTCAGAATTCGGTCGAGAATAGTTATCTAGTCGGTCGGCTTTGGGTCGTACGAAATGGGGATAATATTGGCTTGGACGCGTTAAAAGGTAATCGGTTACGGGCAGGTTTGGGGAAAGTAATGGTAATATAACGTCTGCAATAAGCCTTGATATGATGCGTACACTCGTCGAGAAGCTGTAGATATAGTTAGCAAAGAAGTATTTAATTAATTTGAGTTAATTTGTGGTAGTTATTGTAGTTGAGTTATTTGGATTGATTGTTGCGGACTGTTAAGAAGTGCGCCGCTCGGTGGTGTGCGCCGTCCCGTGATGTAGTACGGTATCTATATTTTATGGTATTATATTTTAGTAACGGGGTTTTTTTATAATAGTAAATCGGTAATAAAAGCTTAAGTAATAATGTTTTAAATCTTTTTAAAATATTTATGGGCTATAGAAATTCATAGAGCTTATGTCGGGCTGCTTTTGCTTTATTGCCGATATTGCAATTTTTAATTATCTATTTAACAATTTGCAAAGTTCTGGCAAGTTATACTTTTCTTATACTTGTTTGGTAGTTTTAAAAATTCTTTAATATCTGTGTACTAGGTTTTCGTAAAAGTTTTTGGCGAATTGCTTTTCCTGTTTTCAAAAGATGTAAATTTTGCTATGGTGTAGGAGTTAATATTTGGGCTATTTATTTAATTGTTATACTTTCTTTTGCTTTTGTTTATTATGAGAATTTCGCAATTTCGGTAAAAGTTTTGGAATAAGTTGCGTTAATATTTTGTATTGCCGTAGGGTGCCGTCCTTAATTTGTTATAATACTTGCATTTGACGTTTTGAAACTTTAAAGTCGTAATCTTTTTTACGATTTAAAATATTTGCTTAAATCTTTTCTTTTCTTTTAACATAATCGATTCGGATATTAAATTTTAATAAGAAAATTATTTAAGTTTCGTAACGTTTATCTAGTTTTTAAGTCGTTATAAACCGGATAAGGTTTTTATAATTTGGGTAAATATCGAGGGGCCTTTTAATTCCGTTTAGAAAAGGTTTCCATTTTTTAAAATCGTTAATAATTGCTAGCAGCTTTTTTTCGTAGATTTTGTATTTAAGTTCTGCGTTTCGCAAGGCCTTAAAGTAATAAGCTATTAGGTATTTCTTTTTTTTTTACATTAGGATTATGTTTAAGATATAGTTTAAAGTATTCGTTTTTAGGTGTGTTTTTTGTCGGCGTTAGGTAATCTCATTGTTAGCGTTTTGATAATTTCGGTTTTAAGTAATTATAAAGCTTTTTTAGCTTTTTTTAAAAGTTCAAATTTATTTCCGATATATTTTTTTATTAGTAAGTTTCGTTAATAGTTTACTAATATGTTTATATTCTTTTATTACATTGCTCATGTAATCCGTAAATCATAGACTTTGCCGGATATATAGAACGGTTACTTTTATTATGGATGGGGGATTTTTTGATCGCTTTTAACTTGAAGTTTTGTATTTGAATTTGACTGAAAATAAAGGTAAATTTTAGATAGTTTAGCTTTTACGTATGCTATATATTTTCATCGGCGTTAATTCGGATGTTTACTATATTTAATTCTTTAAAAATGTAGAAAATATACTTTTAGGTTATTTTAGTGATTCGAAGTATATAAAGATATTTTTATTTAGGAACTTCCTGAGTATAATTATAATCAGCCGTTGGAAACTGGGGGAGGCGTGAGTAAATCTTAACGATATTACTCGGTATTTGTAATAGTTATATATCGCTCGGAAAACGGTTTTTTACCTTTTTCCTTTTGCTATTTTGATATTGTAGTACTCGTTTCGAAGGTTTAAGGCGGTAAATGATTTGTTTTTGTTTGGGTTTTCTCTTAAAATATTTATTAAGGTTAAGGGATAACCGTTTTAAATAGTAATATTATTTAGCTACTGGTAATCGATTTTTTGCTTGCCGTCCTTAAGTTTAGGTATTATAAGTACCGGAAATCTTGCGAGGGATTCGAATAGCTGAATATAACCTTTTTTTTAGGTTTAATTATATGCTTTTCTATAACACCTTTACTTTTTTAGATTTATGTAGTAGATTTTGTAAAGCTTAGAGTAATGTCCTTTTTAATAGGTATGCGATGATTTTATTATGTGTATCGAAGTAGTTCGTAATTTTCTTTATTCTTAAAAATCTGTTTAAATCGTTATTATTTTGGCGGTATTATATTAACAAAATTTAATACTTTGACTTTCCGGATAATACAGTAAACGTTTTGGGTTGTTTTTTAAGAAAAAAAATTAATTCGTAGTTTTAAGTTAGTTAGCGAGTTTTCCAGTTAATTAACAGATTACTTGAATTAAGTTACAATATTTCTAAGATAACATTATAGCTCGAAATGTCGGCGATGTCTAATGTAAACCGTTTTTAATATCTTTAGTTTTATAGCGAACATTTTTCGGTTTTTTTAAGAACGCCTCCGTTATTATATTTGGACAGATTTTTATAAATTGCACGAACTTTATAAAACTTTTCCTCAAAGTGAGGCTCTATGGGTCTGAGGTATCAATCTATCCTAACCGTGAAAACCATTGATCATTCATCGTGTTCGAAGATACTGGGTATAGTATCTGTCGTGCAAATTACATCGTGTAATAATTTTCTGTGTATTTGGCTCAGCCTGGAAAATACGGCTTGAACCCATTCGACCTTGCATAAAACTTTCCCTTATATCTTTAAGGAATATAATATTCTTCGGTTATAGCAGGTGAAATAAAGTTGTTCTTTGCCTTAAAATTAAGTATAGCTTTCAAAGTTTAGCTTTGGTACTAAATAGAAATTTTCATTTAGTTTTGTACTCCGTTTTTGCTTTATATAAGGTTTTAGCTGGCATAACTTTTCAATACCTTAATTTCGAGGGCCTTTGCCGTTTTTTAAATAGGCAGTTTTGTTCAGCAGGAAGCGTTTCCATTTACGGGCTTTCTTAACCGCGTATTTGGTGCATTTATCGTTTATGCAAATATACAATTTTCGTTAGGCAATTTGGCATTTTACCCTAGCAACTTTTACCTTTAACGCTTGGAAAGGTTTTCGATTCGGAATCGAGATTTTTGCAGGATTTGCTTTTATAATTAAAAGTTCGTATATTATATATAATATAAAGGTATAGCATAAACAACCGTAAGCAACAGCTTTTCCGTTTTACTTAAACCCGGGATGTGAATAATTACATGGGGAATATTCGGGTTATCGGGAGATTTCGATACATTTGCAGTCGTTAATAAGTTCGGTAAAGGTTTCGTCGCTTAACCGGGCCAGTAATGGTTTTGTCGCTTAGCTTAAGGTAAAACAAATAATTATTATTGGTATGAGCTGAAAAATAAGGGAAATCGTACTTGTTAATAAAGCTTTATTCAAGCACTTTAATTTTGATGTATATCGCCCGCTTTTATAGTTTATGAAATTTAAGAGTTTTTTGCTTCTAGTTATTAAATTCGAAGAATATTTGGCCATATTTCTTATATATTTTGCATTTCTACATATTTAAATAACATTCGCATTTTAGCTTTATGGCTAACTTAAAGGCTGGTTATCCGGGATAACACTTGTAAACTTTAGCTGTTTAATTTTGGCAAATCGATTAACGTTCGTATTTTAGGTCGCCGCTTGGTTTATAGTAGATCGTCGTAATAGTATATTCCTATTAGAACTAAATAACCTTAACCGTCTTTTTTTCGTTTTTGTTATTTGTTTCTTATTCGGCTGTTCGGGTTTTTTAAAAGAAAAAATCAAAAATCCCTTTTTTCTTGGAGTTCCTTTTGGCTAGAAAAAGATATTCGTTTTTGAAATATCTTTTCTTGCTATAGTTAAAGTATCTAACATTCGACTTATCCTTTTTAAGCTTTTTTAAAATTATATTTGGTTTTTTTTTTTGGAATTTTGTTTTTATACTTGCCTTTTTAGGACTTACTACTAGAGCTTTAGTTCTCCTTTTTTCTTTTAAATCTTTTTTTTCTAGGTACTTATCAAAAGTACGTTTGTCGACACTAATGGCTTCGTTAATAGAGTCCTGAAAAAGCTTTATTTTAAATACTTTATATATTTTGTCCTTAACTTATAATTTTAGGCTATCATTATACGAGTAAAAAGTCGCTATAAGGTAGTTAAATTCCGTCGTATATTTAGCCGTTAACTTTATTTATTGGAAAAGATGCAACTTTTTAACAGCTTTTCCTCTATTTGTTTAATTTCTTAAATAAAGTTTGTATACGTTTTTCCAAAAGCTCGTAATTACCGAAAACGTAATTAGTAAAATCGGAGAACTCCGTAAGGTAATTTTCGAAGTCATTTTTCATACTTGGTTCGAATTATAAAAGTAATCCTTTTGCGAATAGCTAGAAAATAGCTATTACTTTTTAATAATTCTCCGTTAAAGAATTTTCGTAAAACTTAAAGTCACATTTAGCCTAACTTAAAAATCTTTTTATATCTGTAATATTATTATAAGGTTTCAAGAAAGTTAGCTTATAGCTTTTAACCTTAAGAATTCTTTAATAAATAAAGCGTAAAATAATATTTTTGAGGAGTTAATTTGCGCCGAATGAAGATAATATGGAAAACTTTTATTATCGAACTATTTTGGTATTTTTTTCTTACCGCTTAAATTTTAGTTAATGAGATACGTAATTTGTCGTTAATTGTAAGTTTTTTTTTCCTTACTTTCAGGCTATCCCGGTCTTTTTTCCTTCTCTTTTTAATTCTTTTTTTGTTTCGACTTTAATGGTTTTTTTAAGGGCCGGAGAGAAAAATCGCTAAAAAAATAAAAAATTCCTTTTCGAAACCGAATATTAAAGGGAGCCATATTATCGGTTAAAAAAAAGATCCTTTTTAACAAAAGTTAAATATTTTAATCCAATTATCGATATTTTATTGGCTGGTAACGGCGACAGGGTATATCGTTTATTTTCTGAATGCCGTTTTATAATATAGTTTTTATTATATTTAAGAAAGCTTCTATTTAATTAGGCCTCAAATTATTTGTCGGCTATTAATTAAGGAATTATTAAAATGTAATAACCTGTTATAATTACTTAAAGATATAAATAATATGCGAAATAAATTTTCAATTTCTGGATAATAATAAAGCGAAAAATAATTTAATAATTTGTTCGTTAAAACGAGTTGCGGAATTTTGCTTAATCGCAAAACGTTGCCTTTAATTAAAGTTTTAAATTAATAGTTAAAAAGCGAAATCAAGTAAACATTATTTACAGAAAAAACTTATCCGTTATATAGCTTTTTGTTTTCTATAAGTATGTCGTAAATTTGCTGGATCTGTGTAATTTGGTCCAGTTCTACCAGATCTTTTAGATTCCATTAAAGTGACAAGATATCTGCTTCCGAAGTTTAACCGTAGCGTGTCCTTGCCCAGACAGAGAGAACAGGTCCTGGTTCGTAACAACTTACTATACAAAAGAGACAAGTTTTTCTGATCTAAAAAAAAGGGGTTAGTAAAGAAATGCAGCTAACAGCAGCTAGAGGGGGTCGTCGCAAGAAGGTTAAAACGAAAGAACCGAAGTGTGGCGTCTACGGCAAGCCTGGACATAATGCGCGTACTTGTAAAGAAGTTGTAGATACATCTAGCCAAGAAAAGCCTGATTGATTTGAATTAATGCGATATATTAGTGTTACGTTATTTAAATTTGTTGTTGCGGAATGTCAAAAAGTTTCTCGCTTGTATGTGTCTTTCGCGTTATATGTGTTTTTCGCTTATGTCTGTGGCACCTTATATCGAAAGCATTATATAATATATAAGTTAAAAATAACGATAATATAATTTTCTTTTAAGCGATATTTACTTTTTTACGTTTTGTGCATTTTGTTTAAATAATTATTTTAAATATTTTCAAAAGTTTAAAGCTATAATGTAAAGCAATAAAGCAATTACTTTAAAGAGATTTTGAAAGTCTTATTATACTTTCTTTATTGCGTAAATTTTACTATGTTTTTAAAAAAAAGTATAGACTTTATACTAGGAAGATTTCTAATATATAATTAATTATAGCTTTTAAAATGGGACTTTAAGAAGAAGATAAAACAGCCATCCGAAGTAATAGAAAAGGTTTACAAAGATTGTTTTTTAAACAATTAATATAACACTTTAACAAATTCTACCATAGAAATTCTTTTTAAAATTTGACAATAATAACTTTCGTAGCATTGTTATAAGTAGTTAGTCGTTAATATAAAATTAATTAGTTAAGTGGAATTAAAATAGTTTTATTTATATTAATGAGTTATAGTGGTAATGGCTCTAAAAATGAGTGGCCCGTTAATAAAGGGGCCCATTGGTGGGGGGTCACCTTATCAGTCCTCAAAATAAGGGTCCTCTCTATATAGTCATATATTCTACTAAATTCGCCAGCAGGTAATCAGCGACTGGTTTTGAGAACGGCAGTGGGATACCTAAAAAGTGAGATCTAGAAGGACTTTACGGGATAAACTACGAATCCTTCCAAGTGTGACTAAATCTTTCTTCGAAGAAAGTCGTCACTGATCGTAACATTCTTCATAATATTTGTATCTTTTCGAGACCGGGAATAGTAGAATCATCCCTTGCAGATTGCCATTTTCTAGTAGATCGTAATTCAGCATTATTTGCTCTATTAAATCACCACCTTTTTGAGTTCGATTTCGCGGCTCAACAAGACAAAGCGTTACAAAAGTCGCTTTCAGGGCTAGAACAACAAACTTCTTAATGGCTTAATAGCTTATTGACAACGTGTACATCAGTACATATAATAAAACTGGGGACTTACAATGTGCCATTCGTATCTAGTCCAGAGCCCTAATCTTAAAGCAGTTACTGCCTTCTTAGCTGACGCTATCCACATGGATAAGTGGAGATGATATCGTGATTTCACCGAATCGGCGTTGCAGCCCTTTTCTGCAGTCGCTTTAGCTGTTTGACGATAGTTTCGCAACCCTGGTCCCTTAAAGAAAAGATGAGTTCATTTTAACCGAACACCTCCGCCCTTTAGGGGAAGGATGGCGAGGATTTAGCGTTCGTACTTAAGGATTCCGGTTTCGTTCGCGATAATATAGGTGGAAAGATTATCGTTAGAAATATGCTACGGCCGTCCCTTTTAAACAAGTTACAACCTGATCCACTATTTAGTTAGCTTAATTAAGGCTGAAAGAAACGCTTTACGAAGAACCTTAAGAAGATTAAAAGGGATTTACAGAAGAAGGACTTACAGAAGATTTTATAGAAGAATAACTTTCTAAAAAACCCGAAGAAAAAAAGACGCTTCCGGGGCTTAAACCTTTAAGCGTGATGGAACGCCGAACTTATTAAACTCTTTATAACCTTGCTTTCGTTTTATATAGCAAAAAATCGGTTCGTAATAAAGCGCCTTACCGTATTAAAGCCCGTATACGAAGATTTCTTTACTAATATAAAGTTACGCGTTGCCGATTGGGCATAAAAGGGTGATACGATAAAGGTGAAGTATATAAAAAAAAGTAAACAGTAGATGTAATATTTAGCGGCGTGTCACAGTACTAAGTAGTACCGAGTAGGTATATAGGGCAGAACAGAGCGGTCAGTGCTCGAGCTGACAACGTTCCACTTTTAGTAGTGTAGTGGCTACGCTCTTGTTCTCGTGCCGTAATACGGCGGTTTCATTTAAGACGATCGGTAATAAAGAAATTGAAAAAGTTATCCTTTTCTTGTTTGAAAGAAAACGGGAAGTTATTTTAAAGAAAGATCCTATCGCAGCGTAATTTCGCAAAGAACCTTTTACGAATAAAAGCTTATATCGTACCGCTTTCGCTATGGAAACCGCTTCGAAAAAGATTATTAGGGAAGCCAATGATAAATTCGATCTGCTTAACCAAGATAAGGTTAACAATAAAAACATAATTTCGGAGAAGGATAGTAACAAGGCTACAGAAAAGTCGAAACCTTTTAAAGTTAAGGCGGGGATTAGCAAATTCGACCCTGATATTGCCGTAAAGCTGTTGGGCGATAAAGGAATAAATTTACAGCTTACGGTACTTTCGTCATAAGTAGCGGAAAGAATGCCGCTTTTAGCTAAGCGGTAGAAATTTTCAAAAAAGAAACTAAAGGAAGATAAGCTTATCGCGATAGGCTTTCAGAGTTCTAGCCGGGTATAGAGCTTTAAAAACGTAAAAAAGGCAGTAAGCTATTTCGCTGATAACTTTACAGATAATATTGGGGTTTTTAATTTTTTAATAGCTTGTACAGTACTTGGACAAGGAATAAGCTTTATAATATTTAACAGTTTAAAATGCAAGAAATAAAAGCTGACGTAGTTAAAAACGTTAATCGACGAGATCGGATGATAATGGCCGAGATAACCATATAAATTTTTATATACGGCAAAGTAAGGTCAATAAAAGTTAGTCGCTTTATAGAAGTTGCAGAAATCGAAGAGTTTAAAGAGATTATAAAAGAAACTAGCGTTTTACAGGTCTTGAAATTATTATAACGGCTTTACTTATATTCGCGCTCGAAATTAACCTTTTCTTTTACGACAAATCCCGATTAAAAATCTGCATTATGATCCTTTTTGAAAGGCGAATTGATTGATGTAAATATTATTATATATTTCTTATTGTGTTGTTAAGTCTTATCGCTTAATAGGTTTCGTGTGAAATTTTGTTATGCGCTAAAATAAGGAGTCCTAGGGGCCCTAGGGGGCCCAATTAGGGGCTCAATTAGGAGGCCCAATTAGGAGGGTTATAACTGGCAGATATAGAGGACATCAGTTGTGTTGTATTGGATAACTCGCTGCAGGTGCTCTAAAACGCGCACTTCTTTTTTTATAGAGTTTAGTTACGGAACCTATATGTTCCAATTAGAGAGAGCCTTTCCGTATATGGGATGCTAGCGTACCTGTTGCTAGCTGATATACTCTTTTAACGCCTTAACGTAGTTACAGCGTTAATTATTTTACTTTTTCATTTCCTAAAGCTATAGCTTTCTATTTCACCTTTTTTCCGGCGATTGTATCCTTTTAATTAGCCAGTTCCTCTTTTAAAATTACTTGCAGATTATTTCTACGCCGATCGAGAGCTCCCGTAAGATCCATTAATCATAGCTGCTTTTTAAAGTGTTTAAAGGGTTCGCGTATTAGAGTCTTAGTTACTTTGTTAGCTAACATATCGCCCGTAGGTGTATAATCCATTTTGATTATATCTTCTTTTGCAGGTTTTCGTTATTAGTAGTTATATATATCTATATGCCGTAGTTTCGTTTATAACAGGGCGATATCGAGATTGATAAACCGTATCGTTTATTAATTGTCGTACTTTATATTCAACGGTGCAGCATCTCGGGTAAATTCCAGCCTTTTAATTAATCGAAAACTAAATAAAGTCTTTTTTACAGCTTGTATAAAGGATAACAATTCCGCTTTTATTCTGAAAGCAATTATTGTATCTTGCTTATTCGCTCGTTATTTTATTACTTTTCCAAATAACTTTATAACGTAAGCTTCGAAACTTTTTCGATCGATCGTATTATTCGCGAAAAAGATATCGCTTTAAGTATCCAATAAATCTTTAACCCCCGAACTGTAATACTAGCGCTTTGGTCCCGATTAGGTATAATATAACTCGATTAACAGCTTTGTAATACGCGTTATTAGGGTATAAGTTAACTCGGGTAAATCGCAATATCGTAAAAGCTATATCAGGTCGCGTATTAACTGCTACGTATAGGACAAAACCGATTTCTTTTTTGCTATCTGTTAACGGAAGCTAAATAAGCTAAATTAGGATTTGGCAATAGCTCGACGCTCGTTATTAACGTATCTAGAAGATTATTTAAACTCTTTTTTGAAATTAAGTTAGCCCGTTTATTTATAAAGTCGGATTAGAATAACCAGACTTTTCTTTCGACTTTATCTTTAATTGTTTCGATGCTAAAAAACTACTTCAGGTTTTTAGTTTTTATAAAGGTATACCGTTCCCATATCTATTAAATCAACTGATCGACGAAGTCTTAATCTTTTTTAAGATATGTTATCATAATATCGTCCATAAAAAAGAAGATAAGTACCCTTTAACGAGTAAAATAACAAGGTTCGTAAGAAACGGGGCGAAGTTCTAATTCTGTAAATATTCCGATAAAGTTTTTCTGCTATAGCAAAGGTAATTCCCTTAATCCATATAATGCTTTCTAAGCAGGAAAATTTTGCTACGTTTGCTACGTTACGAATACTCTAAGGGCGTCTTTATGTATATTTCGTAAAGTAGATTAGCGTTAACGAAAGCGTTTATAGCGTTATACTGCTTAAGCTTTAGGTTAAACCTAGCCGCGATAACAACTAAGGTTCGAAATAAACTTTTAGCTAATATAAATACCTATATATCGCTATAAGCGTTTTTAAGCTATTAATTATTTCGTACGACGAAACGTACTTTACATGTTTACAACTAACTATATTTGTTAAACTTGTAAACGTATACTTATATGCACCTTAAGATTTGTTTCCCTTTAGCAGAACATTACTTAACGGCATTCTAAAATTACATTTCCTCGTAACTTTGTAAATAAGCCTTTTCAGCTCTAGAAAATATTTCTCTTAACGGGTATATATTTAGCTCTTTAAGGCCTTACGGCGGTAGCGGTAAGTTGCGCTTATGCACCCGGTTTAACGACCCAATACCTTTTTACCTGTCAAGGTATTATAACTTTTCCGATCAAAGTACCGCGTATTTCGGGTAACTAACTTCCCTAAATTTCCGCAGCGTATCCGCCGGTTATTGTACGTACTAGTAAAAAGGGTTAAAGGTCCTATATTAAATACTGCTTTCTATACCCTATATTCGTTTCAGATAATACCTTTTTGGTACGGAATATACGAAAGGCTTACGTTTATTACCCGTAAGATGGCTTCGTTTTCTACCGTTACTTTAGATTAAATAATATAAAAATGTTTAAATTATTCTTTTTATTTAGCGGGTAACTGAATTATTCCGTTTAGGTTTTCATTTTCCTTTTATATATATATTAGGTAATTATTAGCCTGATTAGGTATTTCTACCTATCCGAATAACTTTTAAAACTTTTTTCTATAAAGTACAAAAGGTTATTTTTTAAATTTTTAATATCATTTACAAAGATGGCCTTTTCGTTAAACTGTACGTTTCGAATAGCAATAACTTTATTAATTAATAGGTTCTAAATCTCGTAAATATTCCGAAATCGGTAATCGACGAAATAGCTAATTTATTTTGTAGCATTTAGCATTTAGAAATTTTGTTCTTTTTTTATGGCGGCAGGTATTATAGCGTAAGCTATATAGCCATATATTCGCAGGTGGGCTTATCAAAACTTCCGATCAAACATTTCAACGTTATTTCTGTACGCTAGATAAATGTAGTAAACTTCGTATAGGCTTTGCCAAAAAAGTGCGTATTTGGGGGTTCGGTTATACAGATATATTGCAGCTTTAAAGATGTACACGATTAGAAACGAAGGTAAGTTAACGCCAGTTCGTATCGTAATCGCTTTTTTCTTACTTATACCCTTTAAGCGTTTTGTACCCCCTTTTTAGACCTGGGTATACCGTATTAAAGGTTTAAGTCTGATACTAAAAGGAAGCGATTAAAGCATATTTCGAAATTGATTATTTTTTAAAATCTCGTTGTCGTAGTCGAACATTTATAAAAAAAACCTTATCCTAGTTCTTAAGAACTTTCAGAAAATGCCGAAACGTAATAATTAATATGTTTTGCTTTCGGTTTTCAAGGTAAATATTCCAGATAAAACCTAAGTATCTGTCGATGGCAAATATGACGTATTTATCCTTTAGGGTCTTTTCCGAAGTCTGTAAAGTCGATAGCGATTTTCTGTCCTAATCGGAAGGCTTCCTTTTTCGGCTCGCGGCGTATTAGCCTTTTGGCCTTCGGTTTGCTATATGCTTGGCATTCGACTGTTGTAAAACCCTTCAGGCGGATTCTCTTCGCTTAGGATTACAACTGGGCGATTACTTCGGGCCCTAAGTGTCTTAGTCTTAGGTGCCAAATTGTACCGTTACCGATTCGTAATGATCTTGCTGTATATTAATTAACGTTTCGTTTATAGGCTGCTAGGGTTATATAAGTAATTGTTAAGTTAATATCTTTAATAATAAATTGATTAGATTTGTTTATTAGCGTAATAAGTACCTAATCGTAGTTATTTCGAATAAAAATATTTGTTCTTTTATTAGTTTACTAGTCCCCCTTTTTCTGGCATTGCCGGGAAAAAATTAGGTTACATACGAAGCTTTCGAAATAGGCTACGTCGTACAGGCGTAACGCTTTCGTATAGTTAAAGCTTCGAAGTACCATTTTAACTTTTCCTTACCTTTTAATTAGTACGAAGCTGTTATTTACATATATCTCGTTACCTTGTACGGTTAGTTAAAGTTTAAAAACTAGTTAATAAGGTTAAAAATATAAATTATAAACCTTAAATCTAGCATTAATAAATTTTTTAAATGGTAAAACGCGACATTTATCGTAGTGCGTTAATTAAGCATAAACAGTATGTTTGGATTTGCTTTGCTCTTCATAAAAGTTAATTAGTTTCTTAAATGGTTTACTTTTCTATGGACTTTAATAAACGTTTAATATTTTCCTGTTAAGATACATTGGAAGCAATACGATTTTGGACGTATACAATTACCCGGTCGTTAAAACGGAAACCTTTTAGGGCTTTGCTAGGGAACGTATAAAAGTATTGGAATAAGGTATAGTAGGAGTTTAAGCAAGCTTTGTAACGAATACCTTGTGTATTCGATTTTTGTCGCTTTTGTTTATTTTCGTTTTGGTCCGTTTAAGAACTTTTACAACCGTTACGTTTCGACCTACGCCTTAGGACCCTTTTTTGCAGTAAAGAGTTAGTGTTTTTAATATTTTTCTGATCAGAATTGCTTTAATTAAAGGGACCTGCTAGGGTTTCTTGGAAAATCGGAAACGGTGCCTTAATATTTCGTAATATAGATAGAGGATAGGATAACGTTTAATAATCTAAAAGGTTAGCAGCTACCTTTTAGTAATTGATTGTAGCGTTATCGATTTTCGCTTTTTTTACTATTCGGAAGATAATTACCCACGTTTCCATAATTGGAGTTAAAGTTGTATATAGGTCGTTGACTTATATAGTTGATATTTTCGTTTCTAGGATGTTATAACGTTATTCCTAGGCTATTATTTCCTGCTACTTTACGATTTTACTTATTTTGTCTTTTCGCTAACTTCGAGGTTTGCTTTAGCCTTTTTTGGTACTTTCGTTAGGTATTGTTTATATGCTTGTTATTATATACCTTTCTGGATTCGGCTAAAGTGGGGTATTACTTTCTTAGGTGTTTTCTCCTGGGAGAATTTTTTTTTTTTTTTTTTTTTTTTTTTTTTTTTTTTTTTTTTTTTTAAAA
>QJNY01000529.1:0-54138 GCA_004155945.1 Monosporascus sp. mg162 | reverse complement strand
ATAAAAAAATTTATTAATTAAATTTTTTATTTATATACGTTATTCGGTTTAAATTATTAAATATATATATTAAAAAATATTAAAATAATATAAAATAAAAAGCCGAATATTTTAATTAATTAATTAATTAATTAATAACTTTAATTATAATTAATATTTATATATAATATATAATTTTTATGGAAAAATAATTAATTATTAAAAATAAAATTTATAAAAATATGTAACGGCGTATACGTATTTGTAATTCCCTGTACGTTCCTATATAAGCTTATATTAGCTTTATTAACTTTATACTAATTATTTTCCGCTTTTATTTGCTTTAAACCGTTTGTTTTCCTTATATTTACGTTCGTAACAATATATTACGTTTTCGTATCGATTTTAAGCTATATCGCGAATAACTTATTTAGTTTTATTAATTTTTTACTTTTTTGAAAGATATTATATAAGCTTTATTTAATTAGTACCAAGTCGAAACGATATATAAAACCTTTGAACGACGTTTGTACGAATAGGATATATCTTAATGCGAAATCCGTACGGACGCAATCTAAGTTTTACGCGTACGTATTAGCTATTTTTATTATAAGTTCGGTTATAACGATAAGAAAATTTGCTAATATTTACGTAAAAAAGGTTTTATCGTTTTTTTTACTGGCGTTAAACGTATCTGTCGTAAGCTTAATATCTTTCGACGTTATACAGCTATTACTTTTATTTCCGAAATCGACCGCCTTCGAGCTTTTTTCGTCCGTAAATAAGTTACTTCCGACGTTTTACGACGTTTTAGTTTCCGGCTTTTATATATATAACTTCGAAAAAAGGGCTTTAACTTTTCTTAACGTATTATCCGCGCTATTTATAAGGAGTTCCACCCCGTAGAAGTTCGTATACGTCGGAACAAATTATACCGGCGTTGCGCTGGCTGGATAATACCCGGCTTAAACTATATCTAGTTTGTAGATACTTATTGTAAGCTTACGTAATATGGATTTAAGGTATATATTGGTATAAATGCTTATTTACGTTATATTATATAGTTTTTTATCGGTTTTAATGCTTTTATCTCCCGGTCCGTTTTTGCGCAATATTTGCATATTATTAATACTGCTAGTTATATTTTTCAGCTTATCCGGTCGGATTATGGTATAGAAACTGGGCTGATGGTTGCTGCGTATTATTATCTTTCGGAACGTATTAAAACCGTACGGTATTTTTTTAGCTTCGATTTTTACCGTAAATTAGGTTAACCGACCCGATTTTCTTTTAATAATATATTACTTAACTTTTTTGCTGTTAACAGCTTTATACGGGGTAACTTTAAAAAGCATAACCTTACGTAAGCTTGTATTAAGCGGTTATAATAAAAAAATGTCTGGTATTATGGGAAAAGTACTTAAAATTAGCATATCGAAAGTTAGTAAATTAAATTGGCAGAAAACCGCGTTGTATTTTGGCGGGTAAATTTAACGCCCTGGTTTACGGGCTTATATAGGGCTAATCGTATTTAATTACAGGATTTTTTCGGCCGGCTGCAAAGTTAGCGTTTATAGAGAAAAATAAAAGCGTTTAACCGTATCGCGTTGGTTTATATTTATATGCCTATCTTTCGAAAAAAGTTTTACGATTTTGTTCGAACCTGGAATGCTTATTTTATTCGTTTATAACCTATACGTTCTTACGTTATACCCGGTATCTTATACGATTTATACAAAAACCCGGATGTTATTAAGGGCTTTATAAATTGTAAAGCTTTATTAAACCGCAAACGATGGGCGGAGTTTATGGCTGTAGTTGGAAAAGATAAGATCGACTTTAACGTTTATTTACTCAAAGTTATTATGGATATATGCGATTTTATTTTGGAAAAGATAAATAGTTTCCCTTTGGAACGATCCGATACGCTTCGAAACGAACTATGGCTTCGTTAATATTTATATTTAAGGGACGAACTTAGTTGTTAGAAGCGGAACGGACGTTAGTTAACCTTTAAAAAATTTCTTAAGCTTAGGGTTAATTAAAAAACTTATATTTAAGATATGTATTGCGAGTTCGGGATTAATTTAAGTAAATTGGGCGAATTAATATTTAATAAAAAAGTTGATAACTTTGTTTAAGTTAAAATATAAAGGTATTCCTTTGATGGAAGCTTATATATATTAATCCGCCGTTTTTCGACTTGTCCCAACCTGTATACCTTTTATATCCTTTCCTTTTATATCGTTATAACTCCTTTTCTTTCTTATAGCTTTCGTTACTATCGGAAAAGGTAAATTCCTGCGCCCTTTATTTGTATTACTTTTTATATAGTCCAGACGAACTTGTATTAAGTTATCCTTTTTCGTAGTTGGTTGTATTTTATCGTCCGCAGCTGTTTTATTTAATGTCGCTTTATTTTAAGCTTTTACAGCTTCGTACGTATCTGTATAAGCTTGTACCAGTTCGGATAAAGCCGTTACCGCTTTTATCGGTTTTTATTTGGTAGGAAAAAAGGTTTCTTTAATTTTGACTAAAGGCTTTATTTCGTATTTGATCTTAGGTAAGGAGGATTTAGCTATTACGGGCTTGGTTAAAAGGATTCTGCCTAATACGTTTCCTGTTTGAACCGTTATCGCGATATTTATAATGTCGTAATTTTCGTTAAGTTTTATATTAACTTGTTGAAGGTTTTGGAAAAAAGTTGGCTTGGATTATAATTTGTTTTTAGCTTTGCCTTTATTCTTTTTGGGTATTTTATCCTTTTTTTTATTTAATTTCCCAAAAATAAACTTATACAAGATATTAATAATAAATTTATTTTTCGTAACGTTTTGTTTACCCGCGTATTTAATATCTTAAAACTGTATACGTTTAAAAGAATTTAATGATAATACTATATAACCTTATCCGTTTTTTAGTTATACTTTACCGACGAATTCTTAACCTATTTCCTGGTAATATTATTCTTTTACGTTTTATTTAATAAATATGTGTTTAATAAAAGCTTTATAATTATCGTAAAAGATATTAATAATTTCGGGTAAGGCGGATATAGTTTAGCTTTTGATAATACTTTTAATTTTCCGGATTTTAAAAGGTATATAATTAATTAAATATTTTTTGCTAACGTACAAAACGATAGTAACGTCGTTAAAAATCAATTTAAGTTCGGATTTAGCTTTTAACGGTTTAATACGTTTCCGTTTAACTAGTTAAACCGTTTTTGCAAAGGTAAAAGATTTATATAACGTAATAATAGCTGGAATAAAAATAACCATAACAATTTAAGGTTGCATAAGGTGGCCGGAAATAAGCGAAAATGGCGGTAAAAAGGTAAAGTCGATAACCGGTACGAATAATTACTTACAGACCGGGTAAGTAATAAATTAAGGATATTCGCGGAAAAATTGGATATGGTTAATTAGGTAAGTTATCGTAAAAGTAAGTAAAGCTGGATATAACGAAAGCTTAGGTAATAAAACAAGATTAAACGTAATAAAGCGCGTATTTAGTTAATTAAATTGGTTCTGGGATAATAAAGTTGTTATAAAGCTGTAGGAGCCCGTACAAGTTTGTACAAGTTCGTACGGGCTTATGTTATGCTGTGTTATTATCCATTTAAACATAATTCGGTTAAGTTAATAACTGCATTTTGCTTAATTTGTTAAAATTGCACTTAAATTTACCCGGGCGTATACGTATTCATAAATTTTGGGTTTTGTCCCAGTGATCCCTGTGACATACCGTAGATGGTGATCAAAGAAGCTAGCTTCTTTCATAGTTAGCTCTAGTTTACTCCAGCAAGATCAGGCGTCCTTGGTTCGTTTTCTGGTTTCTTTAAAGCTATCAAGTACTATTTCATAAATGAAGAACAGCCAGGGAGGCCTGAGCTAGTTGAGGTAACATGATTAGAGGGAGGCTAGCAAGGCTAGCCGCGAACTAAGGAAGATCACTAACGTCGACCGAGCCCTCGACCAATAACCTGGAGCCAAAGAGAGCCCTGGTATTCCCAGAAAGTGGGAGGATCCCGGGGAATGCCAATCAGGCGATGCCGATAAATAGCTGGCACATTTCCCAGATGACCATATATTGTAGTAACAACACAGATTCGTCTCATGAAAAATGTAAAAAATCATTCTTAAACCCCCTATTTGAACAAGAATTAAATGGTATAGTTAAATCTTGTTTATTCTGGTAAACTTCTTGGCTTCGATACTAAATATTTATTTTGATACTACAGTTTTGTTAAGCGCAACAGGGGCATTTTATTTTCGGCTCCGCCTGGCCAATTTGATAGCGACAGTACTGGAGAATTCCAGTTGACTTCTGTTTTCGCCATCCAAGCTCTTTTTTGGTTCGGTTAGGCCTGTCCTAGAGACATACAAGCTCACTCCAGACCCACCGTCCCAAACGCCGGGCAAAATGTTCCGTGCAATCGGTATACTGCTTGTTTTGACGTCATGATGAGCGTGGACCAGGAACAACTGGCCACACATGCATTTTTTTTAGATTTCGACGGCAGACTTATTACATTAGAGGACAAAATCACCGTTTGCGTTTTCCTACTTCGTACAACTTTTGGCTATTGGCTGCATTTTTTGCATCGAACTGAACAGAGTCTGTCGTAATCAGAACTTGTGGGTACAATATCGCGCTGCAGCGATAAAGACTGTAATTGTATTCCTCGAGAGCGAATCGCAAATCCCGGTACTCCCTGAAGGAAGAAGAAGTAAATATGGACGGCCCGAATCTCCCCGGAAACCTCCGGGGCGCGCTGAAGTCCATCGAGGAGCAGTTCACCGTCGACACGGCGAAGCTCAAGCAGATCAGCCAGCGGTTTGAGGAAGAGCTCCGCGAAGGTCTAGAGAAGGATGGCCAGAACATCGTGAGTCCGGGTCCAGTCGCCGTTACGGAATAGGCGTTCACAGGGCATAGGCGATGAACATCACATGGGTTATTGGCTTCCCGAGTGGTCGCGAGGAGGGGCAGTATCTTACGGTAGACCTTGGCGGTACGAACCTGCGGACATGTATGGTCACGCTGCACGGCCGCAACGGGGAGACGGAGGTCGACCAAGAGTTTACTCGGTTGCCGGACGATATTAAAACTGGAACTGCCGAAGAACTCTGGAGTCTGGTCGCGGATGCCATCGGAGACTTCATAACGAAACGAAACATACGAGTAAGCGCCGATCAACCGTACGCTGACAATCTAGCTTCCGCATTCTGAGGCAACCGCTTACGTACGCCTGTGCAGGATACCCCTCGGTTTCACATTTTCGTACCCGGCTATGCAGGAGCGCATCGACCATGGCGTGTTGACGACCTGGACGAAAGGCTTCGAGATCAAAGGCGTGGAGGGTCAAGACGTAGTAGCGCAGCTAGAAGATGCGGTAGCGAAGCGGGTGAGTAGCAAGTTCCGAACACGTAGGAGTCCTTGCTGAGCGTGGGAAGAACTTACCCGTGAAGATCGTCGCGCTCATTAACGATACGACTGGAGCCATGATAGCGTCGGCCTACAAGGACCCTGAGACGATTATCGGCGCAATATTCGGAACGGGGTGTAATGCAGCGTACATGGAGAACTTAGACTCCATACCGAAACTGAAGACCGACCTGCCGCCCCACACCCCTATCGCCATCAACTGCGAATATGGCGCATTTGACAATGCTCATCGTGTCTTGCCGCGAACCAAATACGACAAGGCAATAGACGAGGAATCCCCCAAGCCTGGCGAACAAACTTTCGAGAAAATGAGCGCTGGGTTGTACCTGGGCGAGATATACCGGCAGATCATGTGCGACTTCTACGACAGGGGCCTTGTATTCATGGGGCAGGATGTCTCTGAATTAAAGAAGCCATATAGCCTGGACACGGCCTTCCTCTCATGCCTCGAGAACGACTCGCCTGAGGAACGAAGTACACGTTTCCAAAACGTCTTAGGCTTCAAGCCGACTGCCGAGGAAATGAAATTATCACAACGGCTAGCTGAGCTAATCGCAGTACGCGGCGCCAGACTCTGCACATGCGGCATAGCAGCGATCTGCAGGATGAAGGGGATCAAGTCCGGCCACGTCGCGGCGGATGGTTCCGTGGCGAACAAGCACCCGACGTTCAAGGCGCGCTGGGCCGGCGCGCTGGGCGAAGTTCTCGACTGGCCGAAGGATAGGGAGAGCGACCCTATCGTGCTCACGAGCGCGGAAGACGGCAGTGGCGTTGGTGCGGCGGTCATAGCGGCCATGACCATGAAGAGAAGAAACGATAGGCAAATCATGGGCCAGAAGAAGTGACACGGTAGAGAATTGGGTCTCGAGGTAAATATAGAATCGGGGAGGTGACGCTCTGCGGATAGATGTTCAAAATAATGTGCTCTCGCGTTCTCTCTACCGCACGCTGTCGTGATTGAACTGTCATTGCTCTCGATTAAACCTTGGTTTCTCAGAAACACTCGGCGGTGGCACCTAACAATGCCTCTTGTGGTGAATTACGCAGAATACAAGAGCTGGGGTTGTAGCGGGAAGACAAAAGAAAAAGATTCTTCGTGGAGATGGCTACACATTGCCTTAACCGGGAGAGCATAGGATTAATATACGAGAAATAGCTTCGTGTATTGGAGGACCATAAAGATCGAGTACTTGAGAAGGACAGCTCATAAAAGCCGTTGAGGAACCCCGAAGTCACTTCTTTTCAGGAACCACAAGAAGCATGGGAATTACCGGCGGTATTCTCTTCTCGTCATCGGAGAACACGGACAAATGCCTAGCTTGGCAGTTGCAGATGACGCAGCGGACACACTCAAAGTCGCGCCGGCTCGCACCAGACCTTAGCCATGCGATAAACCCACACAACGTGCACTAGTAACAAAAGGGGCGTGAGTGCCGTGCCGCGAAAGGCCTATATACGTGGTGGCGCACCGGGCGTACTCCTCGTGGAACTGTTCTCCATAAGCAATGGAGATGATCAGGTCTCGGACGATCACGTCACCGTCCTGAGCTCGTTGTAAAGGTAGTTCAAGATCGGAACCATCGGCCCTTGGTCCCAAACCCCTAGAACGTAGTTGAGCCCTAGAGTTATTGGGAAGACGAAGAGTAAAGCCCGGAGGGTTCGACCAGTGGTTATTTTGCCGGCTGGGATAGGCCGCCATGGCTTGTTCAGAGTGCCCTCTTGTATCGACTTATCAGATCGTCGCTTCGCTAGATCAAAAACGAACACGTTATACCAGTTGAACGAAATGACGATGGGAAGCCGTTGGAGGATTTCTAGGACCGAGAGGTGATGGCCCTGCGGCCCTACAGTAACGAACGATGGAACAAAAGCCGGCAGTACGCCGAATGCCTTATTCGGAATTACAAAGGTAGCGAGATCGCTCCGTGTAAACTCCCAGATCAAGGAGGGGACGAGACGAACTTATTTAAGAGTACTTTTGGCAACGCTTGAAGCTGGTGATGTCAGTTCCGCCTCGGAAGATTGCCGTGTATCATTTCTCATGGAATCTGACATTCTTCTTGGCCCGGGTTAATTTGGTGAGGGAAAAATACTCGGTATCATAAGAGTATTGGAAAGAGGTGGTTGGTCGTCTACTGTCAAGGGTCTTCCTCCCCGACCTTTCTTTCTTCGTTTGACGTGAGTAGTTCGTTGCATTCGGTGTCTACCTCGGGCTTAAGATGAAGCGGGCTCGGATATTCCCTCTCGTACGGTTGAGTGGACTCGCTCAGCCTCCTCAGCTGGACCTGCCACCTGCCTCTATCTAGTGGAAGCTGCGTAAGTGTACAATCGCCAGATAATTGGTAAGGTTCAACGCAGGTCTATGCGGGTGAGCCAGCAGTGTTGGTGTAAGCATTGCAAGACTTAAGGCACAGTAACAGTCTCCGGCAGGGGTCGAAGCAACTCAACCGATTTCCACCGGTTACGCAATTAGTGGCGCCACGACCAATCCCAATCCATTCATTCGGCGTTAGAATTTGTGGCTATCCATTTTATCGAAGCTATCGTGGATTGATTACCACTATGTGCATGTTACAAGGACTACGGCGTTACATGTAAAATAATGTGGCTAGTGCAAAATACCAGCCACTTTATCGGGGAAAGGGGTTCGGAAAGGGGGGCGCTGCCAGGTCCGGACCCGGGTACGGACCATTTTCAAGTACGGAGGTACACAATATAGGTAAAAGTTAACTATATTTGTGCACTCCTTGCCGTCCACCCTGTGGCCATCCATATGCACATACTGCCCGTTTCACCCATATATTTTTGTACGTTGGTTGACGGATGTCCATCCACCCCACCTAAGTGATTGGTGGAGCGGATTGCGTTGCTTCGACATCTGGTCTCGGGCTGGTAAGCCGTGAAGCACTGTTTCGTATGCAACCAACGTGCCAAGAATCGGGCCTTATGTGGCATTTATCAACATCCCATTGCATCCAACATAGGCATGTGCACGTCCACGAGAGCTTGGCCGTTGTCTGGCGGCACACCCTTTCCCAGGCTGTTAGCTGGCGCCTTCTCTCTAGAGGGATCTGCGCCGCGCTTACGTATCAATCGTCCGTACCTAGATAGGACTGCCGACGTCGAAATTAATTTGATGGTTGAACTTTTCGTTTAAAGCAACATTCGATTTCAATACCACTAGGTGCATCAACTGATAACAATTCAACATAGCAACGCCGGGCGCAGGGCCAAAGGGGACGCCATTTTAAGATGGAGGTTAGCGTTTACTGCCATTTGCAGCGTGGTTATAATACTACGTCTCTGGCAGCCAGAGCAATAAGACGGCATTTCCACGCCGACGGTGCTTTCATCCTTGTCGCCTTCAAGTTAATTCTTATGCTTCCAGTACTTGTTCCCCCATAGAACGACTAGATCCAAGATATCTGGCAACGTAGGCAAGCATAATTTCCTTCAAAGAGCCGCCGTCTGGGCTATCCACAATAGGGCAGGCAAGCACCAAGACAAACTTAATCCGAACGAGCTTGCAATATTGGCCAAGAGCATTACGTAAACAATAGGACTAATTTAAAAGCAGTGCGCGTTCTAGAGCACTCGCAACTAGTCACTTAATGCAACACACAACTGATGTCTCCTATATCCGACATCTAACGACTCAAACAAGATGAGCCTGAGCCTCACTATTCCGATCCACCTCGATTGAGATAGGGTTCGATAGGATTAATGTCATAGAATAGGGGTATCTGCTTAGTCATCTTCGCTATAGGCACCCCGCAATAACGTTGCTCCTGGGCTTCCACACTATATAGAGCTTTCTAGCCACGGCTCTCGGGAGCCCTAATCACTAATGGCAATTTACGTTTTAACCGACTCTATGCAACATTTCGTCGCGATCAGCCTAACTGTGACAATTCGCAACAGCGATAGTCAGTACAGCTTCAAATTCACCTGTATGCATTTCATTATTCATATCTCTACCTCTATGCAATGCCCTACTTAAACAGCCTTTTCGCCTTGTTAGCCAAATCACGGGGTATATTCTTCCCTCCATTCCCTTCTCCAAAACTGCTCAGAATCTTATTCAAAACATGACTGATATACCTGGAATTGTCTTGTAGGCCCTCTTCCAAACTAGAAATCCGCTGCCTCACTATTTGGCGACTAGATACGCCGTCGATGACAATGTCGGGGTCAGCACCATGGTGCAGTAGCAATTCCACCATAGCCATGTCCGGAGCGCCCGGGCCTCGGTATCCAACCCAATCGTCATCCTCTAAAACCATGCTCTCAAAGTCCTCCTCGCCTGAGGTTACTGTCTCGTCATCTGCCCCAGATTCGTGTGGATCTTCCTCTTCAATGTTGAACATAGGTTTATTCTTGGACACAGCAACGTGAAGTAGCCGTGAAAGCCGTGCCACCGAGAGCCTAGGCTGCGCTTGTGTTAGTTTTGCCCGCACATAATCCGAGAAGTTGCAGTGGACAGCCAAGCATAGAAAATCTTCGGGTGGGGGAGTGATGTGGAGCCTGTTCCAGACTGGTGCGGCTGAATCTCCTTGAAACATGGCTGCCGCGATGGTGTCCAGAACCTTTATGTGCATCTTCTCATCAACGGTCGACAGAGCAAGGGCGGAGCGGAAACATTGTTCTAGCATGGCTTTGAACGTCTCTAGTTGTGAGTCTGCGATCGAATCACTCAGCTCAAAGGTCTTCCAGAGCAGGATATGTGCGAGGCACAGCGAGGTGCGCGGGCATGGTCGGTCCCCCGTGGCTGCTTGCTCTATAATCTGCCAGATTTGGGGAGACTCCAGAAAATCCTTGACGGTCCGGTGGAGATACTGAACGGTCGTCTTGGCTAGCGCACGGCCATACGCGTGGAGGGTCGGAAGCACAGAGGGGTCACCATCTCCCGCGTCCGTGATGAGACGGTCTAGGTTCTTCGCATTCCAAATATCACCACTCTTTCTTCGCGGGTCTTCGATCTCGATGAGACCGTTACAGCGACTGCTGAGACGGCGTTTCATGGTTATTGAGCGCATCAACCACTCTTTCCCTGTAAGGGGCTTGACCGGCCGCTTAGTCGCTGAGTCGAAGGTCAGCTCCTCCGCAAAGGCCAGGGCTAAGAGCGGTAGCCCTTGACTGAACCCCAACCGGGGTTCTTTCGACGCACGATGTATCCGAAAGAGTCGGGCGGCGTCGGTGAAATACCTCCCTTCGAGACCGTGTAACATCTTCCGGAACAGCTCCTCCAGTTCCGCTGGGAGTTCGTCCAGTCGACGCCGGAGATCCTCAATACGATCACCGTCGGCAAGACCTTGAATGAGGGAATCAACAGCCAGAATCACCCATAAAAATACCCCAGAGGCCTTGGCTGTGACGTCATTCACTAGCTCTTCCGCATTTTCCGGGTAGCCCCATGCCAGCTCACGAAAGGCTGGTTGCGCTGTGAGTTTCTTGCGTACGTAGAGTGTGATATCGTTGTACGTCAGAAATTGCAGCATCAAGCTGGGTTGCCGCCTGAAACCATCCTCAAATACCACCCCTGGCCGGCTCGACACACATATTTTGACGTTTGGATATGCTCCAAGCGTGTGAATAAGAGATACCAGCGCGGATTTATCACCTTCGACCTCGTCAAGGCCGTCGACAAGGAAGAAGTACTTGATCGGCTTGTCATCCTCCTCTACCAGAAGACGAAAAAGTTGTTCGAGTTCTTTGAATTGGATTCGCTCAGTTGCCTGGAGAGTGAGACTGAATGCCTCTAGTTTTCTGTTGAGCCGCTCAGAAGCTTGCTTGAGCCTTTGTTCAATGGCTTGTTGGAGCACAGAGCGGAGCAAGCCTTCTTGAGACATTTGTAATTTCGAACCTGAATTCCAGAAAAAGAATGCTGCTGTGATGAGCGAATCACCCTTGCTCCACTGATGCAGAAACTTTTCCGTGCATGGGTTATATAGCAACATCCTCATCAGTGTTGATTTTCCGGAGCCAGCTTTTCCTGTGATCCAGTAGATGCCACGGCCATGTGTCAGCCATAATGAGAAGCTGTCCCATGGTTTCTCAGGGTCTCGCGGCTCCGAGTATATCCACTGAAATGTATCTGGGAATGTATCCGGGATTCTTTCCTGTCGACCGAACATCTCATCAAAGGACAATTTCATAAGTAACCGGTCAATGATGCGCCCAGAGACTGCGGACCATGGCTGTATCTGCGGGTGGCCCCTCAGTGCGTCTTGGACAGGGCCAGCATCATCTAGCTCATGGGGCCCGAAAGCATTCAGGAGGTTGACCTGACATCGATGGCTGTCGGGACTCCGGGATTGGATCCAATCCCCAAAGGGTTTTGCCGTGTCCCACTTTGCCGCCTTCGACGTAAGCTCGTTGATCTTACGGTTGGAGTCAACCACTTCATGTCCATGGGCTGGTTAGCTAAAGACCCATATTGACGTGGGATAAAGCCATGCTGGGTTGACGAACTGGATGTTGGCCAGAATTGCTGTAGCGAGTGACCCTTTCAGGACCTCGATCCGTTGACACAATCTACTAACGTCCTTGCGCATCCAAACTTCCCTCACGGCGGTGCGGACTACATTCCACTTCCTTTCAATGGGGCGTTTTCGTTTTCTTCGCGGAGGGCTACGGTCGGTGGCCATCTCGTACTCTGTTACTAGGTCGCGGCCAGGAGACAAAGAGATATCCTAAAATAGTGATGAGCCCAGTTCTTCTAATCTCGCTACCGTTGTTTTTCAAACCTCGTCGTCTCCCTTGATAGAGAGTTTTTCCAACGCCCACGTCAATTGCTGGGCGGCAGAGTCGCATTCCGCAGACAAAGAAACAACGGCTTCCTCCGTCGAAGTGAGGTCACGCTGCAGGTTTCCAGGAGCCAGCAGCTTGCCCAGCCCCGAGTTCAAGTGGCAGAGCCTTTTGGCATCTGTACGAAGGCTCTCGTGCTCTGAGACCGCCCCGCTCTGGGACTCTGAGAGTTCTCGGATCCGGCTCCATATCTTCGCGGAGAAGTCCACAATCTGAATAGCGCTACTAGCGACGCTAAGAGAAGAAATAGGATCCATACCACTAATATGGGTTCAATGGTTTGGTCTCTGACTGTTCCAGAGGGTAAGAATCTGGGCAGCCTGATGTTGCAGAGGTCCCAGCATCAGACCAGGCTCTCACGACCCATGTCGCTTGAAAGCGGTCACGGACGGCAGAACCCCAACGAAAACCCCAAATGACTAAGGCGTCCAGTGCCAATGAATGCAGGGGCGATGCCACAACGGGGAGCGACGCAGATGACTACATTTGGGTTCTTTCGAAAGGGTTTTACCGTAGAGGACTCACTATAGAAAGAGTTGGCGGCTGGTGCCACCCGTTCAGGGGCAAACCTCCCACAGTGGTTGCAGTGTCAGCCAATGCCCCCCCCCAAAAAAGCGCACTTTCGATTGACCCACCCTAAGCTACCTGCCATTTCCACTACCATTTCCCTTAGACGCAGCGTTTGCAACTCGCAACTAAAACAACAACGTTAACAATTAAATTTTAAAAAATACCATTCTTTTCGTAAGATGTCGCTCTTTCCGAATATCAGGTCAGTTTTATCCGTATTGTAATGGCCCGTTGATTTCTGTTGTAGCTATAAGTGGGAGGGTTATAAGTGTGCCTTTTTTTTTAGGCACCGGCTGAGTCCGACACCGCTAACAGTAGTTGTCAGATATAGGGGACATCAGATATGTTGTTGTATTCAGCTAAGTTGCAGGTGCTTATTGCACGCGTGCAGCTCTAAGTAGTTTAGCTACGGAGCATATATAGGCCGATCATTAGGTAACCTTTCCGTATATGGGCGCTACGCACCCCCCAGCTAGCTGACACACCCCCTTAACGCCTTGAAACATTCACGGCGTTAATTGTCGGATATAGGGGACATCAGTTGTGTTGTATTGATGACTAGTTGCAGGTGCTCTAAATCGCTCACTGCAGTTTATATGGAGACTAGCCACGGAACATATGAGTTCCGATCAGAGGGAGCCTTTCCGTATATGGGGGTGCTAGCGCACCCCCTGCTAGCTGACACACCCCCTTAACGCCTTGACGCAGTCACGGCGTTACGTCACACTTATCACTCCCTAAAGCCACAGCTTTTCATTCTCTCCGGCGATTAATTCCTTTTAATCAGCCAATTCCTCCTTTAAAATTATTCGTAAAATATTCTTCCGCCGTTTAAAAGCTTCCGTAATATTTACTAATCCTAGTTACTTTTTAAAATGTTTAAAAAATTTACGTAATAAGGCTTTAATTAATCCATTAATTAATATATTGCTCGTAGGCGTATAATTTACGTTAATTAAGTTCTTTTTTACGGCTTTTCGTAACTAGTAATTATATATATTTATATGCCGTAATTTCGTTTATAATAGGGCGACGTCGGCGTTAATAAGCCGTATAATTTATTAATTGTTGCATTATATATTTAACGGTCGTTTATTTAAGTTAATTTTAATTTTTTAATTAATCGAAAATTAAATAAGGCTTTTTTTACGGCTTACGTAAAAAATAATAATTTTCTTTTTATTATAAATGTAATTATTATGTTTTACTTATTCGCCCGTTATTTTATTGCTTTTTTAAATAACTTTATAATATATATTTAAGAATTTTTTTAATCGATTATATTATTTGCGAAAAAAGCGTCGTTTTAAATATTTAATAAATTTTTATCCCCGAATTATAACGTTAAAATCTTAATCCCGATTAAGTATAATATAATTCGATTAATAATTTTATAATATACGTTATTAAAATTTAAATTAAATCGGGCAAATCGAAATATTATAAATAATATATCAGGTCGTATATTAATTATAACGTATAAAATAAAATAATTTTTTTTTTAATATTTATTAACGAAATTTAAAAAAGCTAAATTAAAATTCGGCAATAATTCGACGTTTATTATTAATATATTCGGAAAGTTATTTAAATTTTTTTTAAAATTAAATTAATTAACTTATTTATAAAATTTAATTAAAATAATTAAATTTTTCCGTTAACTTTATCTTTAATTATTTCGATACCGAAAAACTATTATAAATTTTTACTTTTTATAAAAATATACCATTTTCGTATTTATTAAATTAACTAATTAACGAAGCCTTTATCGTTTTTGCGGTACGTTATAATAATATCGTTTATAAAAAAAAAATAAATACCTTTTAACGAATAAAATAATAAAGTTCGTAAAAAACGGAATTAAGCCTTAGTTTTTTTAAATATTTTAATAAAGTCCTTTTATTATAGCAAAAGTAATTCCCTTAATCCGTATAATACTTTTTTAATTAGGAAAATCTTTTTACGTTAAAGATATTTTAAAAATGTTTTTATATATATTTCGTAAAGCAAATTCGTATTAACGAAAGCGTTTATAACGTTATATTACTTAAGTTTTAGGTTAAACTTAGCCGCGATAACGATTAAAGCTCGAAACGACTTTTCAGCGAATATAAATACGTATATATCGTTATGAGCATTTTTTAATTATTAATCGCTTTATACGACGAAACGAGCTTTATATTTTTATAACCAGCTATATTTATCGAATTTATAAACGTATATTTATATATACTTTAAAACTTATTTCCTTTTAGTATTTTTAAAAAATTAATTAATAACTTTTTAGGATTTTATTTCCTTATAGCTTTGTAAATAAGCTTTTTCGGCTTTACGGAATATCTCTTTTAACGGGTATATACTTAATTTTTTATAGTTTCGCGGCGGTAACGGTAAATTACGTTTATATACCTAATTTTATAACTTAAATACCTTTTTATATGCTAAAATATTATAATTTTTCCGATTAAAATAACGTATACTTTAAGTAATTAACTTCCTTAAATCTCCGTAATTTACCGGCCGGTTATCGTACGTATTAATAAAAAAAGTTAAACGTTTTGCATTAAATGTAACTTTTTATATTTTATAATCGTTTTTAATAACATCTTTTTAATACGGAACGTACGGGGGGCTTACGCCGATTTTCCGTAAGGTACTTTCGTTTTTTACCGTTACTTTAAGTTAAATAATATAAAGGAAGTTTAAGGTTATTTTGATTTTTTCCGTCGGCGTAATAATCGTAATAATTATTAAAGCAAACGTTAATAAAGGTAATAATTTAAGAAATAAAAGTAATTTAAATATAACGGTCGTATAAAGATAATTAATTATTAAAAAATAAGCTTATTTTGTTTTATTTTATACGTTTTTTACGTTAATACCTTTTTAGATTTATTTTTTTTGTTTAACCGGTAATTAAATTATTCCGCTTAAGTTTTTATTTTTTTTCTTACGAAAATATATAATAGCTATTAACCTAATTAAGTATTTTTATTTATCGAAATAACTTTTATAACTTTTTTTTATAACGTATAAAAAGTCATCTTTTAAATTTTTGATATTACCTAAAAAGATAACCTTTTCGTTAAATTATACGTTTCGAATAACGATAACTTTATTAATTAATAAGTTTCAAATTTCGTAGATATTCGTAAATCGGTAGTTAATAAAATAACTTATTTATGTTTTAAAATTTAACTTTTAAAATTTTTGCTTTTTCTTTATAGCGGTAACTATTGTAACGTAAGTTATATAATTATACGTTCGCAAGTAAGCTTATTAAAGTTTTCGATTAAATATTATAATACCGTTTTTATATATTAAATAAATATAATAAATTTCGTATAAGTTTTACCAAAATAATACGTATTTAAGTATACGGTTATATAAATATATTACCGCTTTAAGGATATATATAATTAAAAACGAAAATAACTTAACGCTATTTCGTATCGTAGTCGTTTTTTTCTTTATTATATCCTTTAAACGTTTTGCATTCCCGTTTTAGGCCTAAGTATACGGTATTAAAAGTTTAAATTTAATACTAAAAAAAGGCAATTAAAGTATATCCCGAAATTAATAATTTTTCAAAATTTCGTTATCGCATTCGATTACTTATAAAAAAACCTTATTTTAATTCTTTAAAACCTTTAAAAAGTATCGCAACGCTGTAATTAATATATTCTACTTTCGATTTTTAAAGTAAATATTTTAAATAAAGTCTAAGTATTTATTGGTCGCAAACATAACATATTTATACTCTTTAAGGTTTTTTTCGAAGTTTGTAAAGTCGACGGCGATTCGCTATCCTAATCGGAAAACTCCTTTTTTCGGCTTGCGGCGTATTAGCCTTTTGGCCTTCGCTGTACTATATATTTAGCATTCGATTATTATAAAACCCTTTAAACGTATTTCCTTTATATAAAGCTGCAATTAGGCGATAACTTTAGGCCCTAAATATCTTAATTTTAAGTGCTATATCGTACTGTTACCGATTCGTAATAGTCTTGCTATATATAAATTAACGTTTCGTTTATAAGGTATTAAAGTTATATAGGTAATTATTACGTTAATATCTTTTAAAACGAATTAATTAAATTTGTTTATTAACGTAATAACCATTTAATCGTATTTGTTTCGAATAAAGTTGTTAACTTTTCTATTATCTTACTAGTACTTTTTTTTCCGAAATTTCCGGAAAAATATTAGGTTATATACCAAGTTTTCGCAATATATTACGTCGTACAAACGTAACGTTTTCGTACCATTAAAATTTCGAAGTAATATATTAACTTTTCCGTACTTTTTAATCGGTACGAAGCTGTCGCCTGCATATATTTTATCGCCTTATAGGGTTAGTTTAAAATTTAGAAACTTATTAATAAAGTTAAAGATATATATTATAATCCTTAAGTCCAAAATAAACGAATTCCTTAAAGGGTAAAACGCAACGTTTTTCGCGTTACGTTAATCAAAAATCAAAAAGTATGTTAAAATTTACCTTATTTCCTATAAAAGTTAATCAGTTTTTTAAGTATTTAGCTTTTTTATAAACTTTAATAAACGGTTAATCTTTTTCTTAAAAATTTAATCGGAAATAATTCGATTTTGGACAAATGTAATTATCCGATTATTAAAGCAAAAATATGGTAAAACTTTGTTAAGGAATATATAAAAGCAATAAGATAATATATGGAAAAAGTTTAAATAAACCTTATAACGAATACCTTACGTATTTGATTTTTAGCGTTTTTGCTTATTATTTCGGTCCGTATTGGAATTTTTACAGCTATTATGCTTCGATTTACGTCCTAGGGTCCTTTTTCGTTGTTAAAGGTTAATATCTTTAATATTATCCTAATTAAGATTATTTTAATTAAAGGGGCTTACAGAAATCCCTTAGAAAGTTAAAAACGTTCCTTTAATATTTCGTAATAATATAAATAAAAAATAAATCATAATTTAATAATTTAAAAGGTTAATAGTTACTTTTTAGTAACTAATCGTATCGTTATCGATTTCGGTTTTTTTTACCATTTAAAAGGTAAATATTTAGGACCTTATAATTAAAGCTATAGCTATATATAGGTCGTTGACCCATATAATTACTGTTTTCGTTTTTAAGACGCCATAACGTCGTCCTTAAGCCATTATTTTTTGTTACTTTACGATCTATTCGTTTAGCTTGTTTGCGGACTTCAAAACTTACTTTAACCTTTTACGGTACTCCCGTTAAATGTTATTTATAAGCCTGCTGTTATACACCTTGCCGGTTTCAGCCAATACGGCGTACCATTCTCGTAAGTTTTTTCTCGGAAGGAAATTTATTTCTTTAATCGCTAAAGATACAAACTCCAAAACCTATTTCGTAAGGTCGATAACGCTTTTACGAAAAGTATCGTATTTTCGATCTTCGTAAATGTAGGCCGTATATTCCTATATATAAACTTATCTATCTTCGGTCATTATTTCAAAAATATTTGTCGGATAACTTATATAATCGACTTTTTCGACTTGTAAGGTTCCTTCGGTAAATGAACTAATTACTCGTAGAGTCGTTTGGCGAACTCGTTTCTTTGAATAAAAGGTTATATCGGGTTTAATAGGTTTAACAGGCTATAGGTTATCCTGATCAGGATTTATATAGTCTCAAATTTCGAACGTATACGTTCTGGTTTCGAATTCGCCTTTGAAACGATCCCAGTCTTTAGATCCCTTATAAATAACAGAAGACGTTAACGTTAACGCACTGGTCGCCATTTTGAATAATGAAATATATCAGTAATTTGTATTAATGTACTACCTATACCGTTTCAGCAATAGCTGATTAATTAATAATAACGCAAATTTAACGGATAAAACTGTTAATTGTCGGATATAGGGGACATCAGTTGTGTTATATTAATAACTAGTTGCAGGTGCTTTAAATCGCTTACTGCAGTTTATATAGAAACTAGCCACGGAATATATAAGTTCCGATCAAAGGGAGCCTTTCCGTATATGGGGGTGCTAGCGCACCCCCTGCTAGCTGACATTAATCGTCACACTTCATCACTTCCTAAAGCTACAGCTATCCATTCCACCTTTCCTCCGGCGATTAAGTCCTTTTAATCAACCAATTCTTAGTCCGAAATCGTTTTCAAAACTTTCCTCCGCCGGTCTAAGGCTTTTATAATATCCATTAATCCTAACTGCTTTTTAAAATGCCTAAAAGGTTTTCGTAATAAGGTTTTAGTTAATCTGTTAGCTAATATATTACTCGTAAATATATAATCTATTATAATTAGGGTTTTTTTTTTGTTATCTTTTGTAGCTAATAATTATATATATTTACATACCGTAATTTTATTTTTAAAAGGGCGACGTCGGCGTTAATTAACCGTATTATCTGTTAATTATCGTACTATATATTTAACCGTTTTGTATTTAGGGCAACTTTTAAATTTTTAATTAATTGAAAACTAAATAAGGGTTTTTTTTTTTGCAATTTACGTAAAAGATAATAACTTTATTTCGGTTATAAAAATAATTATTATGTTTTACTTATTCGCCCGTTATTTTATTATTATTTTTTTAAACAGTTTTATAACGTAAATTTAGGAACTTTTTCGATCGATGGTATTATTTGCGAAAAAGGCGTTACTTTAAATATTTATCGAATTTTCGCTATTAAATTGCAATGTTAACATCTTAATTCCGATTAAATATAATATAATTTGATCGGTAGTTTTATAATATGTAACGTTATTACTAAAATCTAAGTTAAATCGTACAAGTCGGGATATAGTAAAACATATATCGGGTCGAATATTAACTGCTATATATAAAATAAAACCGAATTTTTTTGGATACTTATTAACGGATCTTAAATAAAATTAAATTAAGATTTAACAATAATTCGATGCTTATTATAACGTTAAATGTATTAAAGTAATTATTTAAATTTTCTTTAAAAATTAAGTTAATTAATTTATTTATAAAATCGGATTAAAATAACTAAATCTTTTTATTACATTTATTTTTAATTATTTCGATACCGAAAAATTATTGTAAGTTTTTACCCTTTATAAGAATATTCCGTTTCTGTGTTACGGTAAGGTTCAAGTCAGGTGTAACCAGTCTATTCCTATGGAATAGGGTCAGGACAGAACAGACTCTTGTCTCTCTATAAGAATAGATAGGGGCCTAGGGCCCTTATATAGAATGAAGGCAGTAAGGGGTTCAAGTAAGGAGAGTAGGTTACGTAAGATGTGCCAGCCCCAGGCTGTTAGGCCTGCTATGACAACTATCTTCCCCCTTTTCTGTAATGCCGGCCCGGCATTATATATGTATATATGTAATAGGTAGGGATAATATCGTTAAGTAATATATTTTTGTTGTTATGATTTGGGCTATTTAAGGTAAGGTTTGTTATGTTTATAAGTATGTACGATATTTTCAGGTAATTAATTTAATTCCGTATATGCGTATGTAAATATTGCTTAATATTCCTAATTTTCCAACTTTTTTTTTCTTTTTTGTAAACTTAATAATTTTTTTTTTCGTTCGTTAAAGCATTTTATATTCGCTTACTTTTCGGATTTTAATTATACGTTTTTTATTTTTGGTTTTTTTTTGAATTAATTATTATACTTTTTCGAAACTAAAGCAAGAAGATATATAATCGTTGTTATGGTTCGCGTTTTTATGGCGTAATTTTTATTCCTGCTATTTACGTATGTTATCTTTGTTTTGGTAAGGCCGAGGATGTTTTCCGTCTTTACCGAGGTTTTCTTTTTAAGGTTTCCTGTACGTTTAGATTTTCGGATTTCTTTATTTATACTGGTTGTTTTGGTAGTTATGATATATGCGAGCCTATAAGTTGATTTGCCTTTTATTCGCGTTATTTTTACTGACGTATCGGTTATTTTTGAAAATACCTTATTGTTATAACTTTCGATATAATTTATTTTCAAAAGTTTATCGAATGTCGACTGGGATATTCGATTAATAGGGCGAGGACGACGATAATAATTTTGTTTAAGGTGTAAGTTTTGACTAACGCATTTTTTTCATTGTTGCTTAATAGCGCTTCGTTTAGGCTTTTTTTAAAATGCTTTTTACTTACCGGGCAGAATTTGGTTTAACCGGCAAGGTCGGTGCTATTGCGGTAAGTCGCCTTATTTTCTTTGTCGTTCCGGGCATGGTTTACTAATGTTTTATCGGTTTTAGGTAGTTCGTAGTAAATGTTAGTTAGTAGTTATTGGTTGCCGTACTTTGTTTTCCTTTCGTTATGCGGTTTCCGTGCTTTTAGTTATAAGTATTTCCGATATTTTAGCAATTTTGTTCCGTAATTAACAGAATTAGCTTGTTACTGAAAAAAAGGCTTACTGTTATTAAACGTTTCTGCGATTGTTATTTAAGGACCGCGGTTTTGGTGCTTGGTTTGCGGCCTGTATGGCCTTTGTTTAAGAGATAAAAGAAGTTTTCCGCTGTAGCGATAATGCTTTTAGCTTCAGTTCGGAAGATAAGGATGATAATAACTAGAATAATGCGTTAATTCGTTTTGCTGTAAATATGCGAAATTTTCTGGCTTAATTCGGTAAAGTTTTAAAGCAGTTTCGAACTTTTTAAAGAATTAGGTTCGATCCTTAGTATTGTAATTAAAGATATATAATTCGTATTATTTTTTATAGTTGTTTTATAAGTTTTCCGGGGCGGTATTATTAACGTTTCGATATTTTTTAATGATAGAAATATGAGATAATTTATTTTTTCGCTATTTCTGTCGTCGATAATACCTGGCAATAACTTTTTAAGCGTTTTGCATATTTTTGCTGCTAACTTATTAATTATATTCGGAAAGTTAACTTATTTATTTTACTTCGTACTATAATTACTTTTAAAAAGTACGTTAATTTACGACAGTTTTAATTTTTTATTTACTCTCTTTTTTTAATTCGGGTATTATTAATAAATAATTAATTTTAGCTATTTAAGGTTTTAATAGTTAAATTAAGAAAATAAAATATAAACGGTTATATTATTAAAGAAAAGTTAAACGGTATACTTGGAAACCGATTTTGCTAATAACGCGGAATAGTTTAATATATTTAAAAGTTAATTTGCAGTATTTAATCTTTAAGGTTTTTGTTAATAACTTTATTATTTGTCCCACTTTAAAGGTAAAAAACTTATGTTTGTTATTGTAATATTTTTTATACGTTTCGGTCGTTTTTCGCTATGGTTCCTTTAGTTCTTTTCGGATTTCTTTTAGCTTTTAAATTTTGGTATATATTATAAAGACTTTTACCAAAATGGCTTAATTTTCGAAAAAAGTTCTAAATTTAGGTTTATATTTATATAAAGCTTTAAAAAAAGCCTTTTCGGTAATATTATTAATTGCAAAATTAATTACAAAAAAAGCTTCGGATAATAACTTGGGCCAGGTTAGTTATTGGTTTCTGATAAAGTAACGGAAGTAATATTCGAATATTTGGTTTATTTTTTCCGTTTGCTTATCGGTTTAAGGATAAAAAGTAATCGAAAGTTTTTATTTAATCTTAATATAATGGCAAAGTTTTTCTTAAAATGCATTAATAAATATTAAGCTTTTATTAAAAATAATATTTATAAAGGCTTTATAATAATATTCGATTTTTCGATAAAATAATTTTGTAAGCTTACTATTAGTAATAATAATAACGATTACGAAAAGAAATCTTATTTTTGTAAATCGATTTATTATTATTAAAATAGCATTAATCTTATAGCCCTAATATTGAACTAAAGGTAATTCAGTAATAAAATCTATAATTAATTCTTTTATAAGTAATAAAAATATAAATAACGTTTATAATTTGCTATAAGGCCGGTAATATTTCGCCTTATTTCCGAAACAGATAATATAATTTTTAACGTAATTTCGTATGTCCTTTTTTTGGTCCGGCTAAAAATATAGTTATTTAATTCGTTACTAAGTCCTTTTTATACCGAAATAACCAGCAAAAAGGTTATTATAATATATCTTTAAAATTTGGTAATATACGGCTTTTTCGTTTAGGATATATAATCGATTTTTATATTTAACTAATCCTTTAATGCCGATACTTTATTAAGGATTTATAGGTATATCGTTTACGAATCCTTTTTAAATTTGCTTATATTCGGAATTACGTTTTTAAATAATACGAATAAAGTTAAAAAATATTTCCGGAATTAACAATTGGGCTAAGTTTTATAACGTTTCCGTAATTTCTAATTTGGTTAAGCCTTAATTCGTTATCCGTATCCGTTTACGCGTAATTGCTTAAACTAAAACCTTACGCTTTTCGGACATCCTTTCCGTAAAAATAACGTTAGTTAATATTTTCAGCTCGAAACATATTAGGAATAACTTAAAATTTACCGTTAACTTTTTTTCGAACGTAAATAATAATATTAAATTATCCGCCTTTTTTCCTATATAATTAAAGCGTTTCGAAATTAAATTAATCGGGCTTCGCTTTGTTAATTAATATTTAATTACAAAATCGAAAGGTACAAATAATATATATTACCGGACTTATTTACTATTAAGTTTCGAAATGCTTATAAAGTTCCGTAAGTTTAAATAGTTTAATTTAACCTTTATGGTATGTTTATTACCTTATTGTCGGCAATTGGTGCTTTCAGGTGTTGCCGGCTGGTAGGCTTTGTTTGAGCCAGGCAGCAGAATGCTGCCTGGGACAGCCTTTGTCTACGGACGATCCTTTGTCAACCAATCGTGTATGTAAGGGCGATTACCCGCGGACTAGATTTGTCCATTCGTAGAACACCTAAGAAAACACACACAGAGCTACGCCAACTTTTTGCATTCGATTACTGTGACTGCTGACATGGTAACATCTTTTGGTTAATTGGCAACCTAGTACGTTATACGAAATGGTTGATTGCAGTTTAAAGAGCTAAGTTAACAAAGAAAGTACGAAACTTAAGAAAAAGCCGCTTAGCTAACGATTCAGGAGAAAGTCGAGTAGCAGTTAACGATAGCGAGTAAGCATACGAACGAAGACCCCTTCCCTTTTCCTTTGCCTGGATCTCCCCCCGATCAGGAGGTTCCCTAAAACGAAGAGTTCTTCGGCGAGGGAGAACAGGAATACGAAGTATCCTTAGTGGGAAACGCTTTATTACCTTAGTAGCCGCTGAAAACCCCCATCCAAAGATAGCAACCCGAAGCCGACCTAAATAAGCTTTATACGTCCCTGGGTACTAATATAAGTGGCATCAGACGCGACGTTAAGGCGCGGGAAAAAAAATACTAACAGGTTAAAGATGATATTAGGAAGTTAAAGCTCCAGAGCGAAAGACATAACGATACGATAAAGCAGATAAACAACATGATAATACAGCTATTAGATACGTTCCAATCCAAGACGCGGAACTTTAAAAGTTCGCGCAGTACGAATATGCAACCGAAAACATCGCAAAACGCTGCGCCTAAAATTAAGGCGAATAATTCCAAGGAAGTACTTATCGCATTAAAAAACGATATAGAAAAGAAGCTGGACTTTAAAAGAAAGAAAAACGAGGAAAAAAAAGTAAAATTACCTAAGTTATTTAAGGGAAAAAAAGTGGTATACAATAACCTTAATAATTTAAACAGTTTCTTATCCTTTTTTTCGGATTCGTTTAAAGGTCCTTTAAGGAAAAAGAAAAACCGTTACAGCTTTCCCAATAACAGCTCCTCCGGTTCCAGCAGCTTAAACAACTCCAGCAAGTTAAGTGCACGCCTAAAGGATAAAAAGGATTTTAAAAAATTTAATAACGATTCGAAGCTCCGTTAAAAACGTTTCGATTTTTCCTTAAATAAAGAAAATCACCTATCAAGTTGGGCTAATTGGGAATTTTGGAATAACGCTTTTAATTTTGTACTGGAAAAGATTAGCTATAAGAACGGAATAAAGCTGAAGCAACTGGATTAGTTACGTTTCGCGAAGGTTATTATCAAAACCTGCAAAAAGGCGCCCTTAAAGTTAATCATAGGGATTAAAAAAGGGACGAAAATATTAAGGACGTTCCGGAAGATTTATACAGTAACGGGTAAGGCCCGGCAAAGGTCCTTTTGGAAAGAATTAAGCAAAATCACATATGATAAAGGAAACCCAGTCCAGTTTATTACCAAATTTCAAAAGCTTCTGCGGAAGGTAAAGGGCTGTAATATAAAGCTTAGGACCGAAAAACATATTACCATATTTCTTACTGCTGTAAAGGACAAGGCTGGCAGCTGGTGCAAAATAATGCAGTTAATGCTACAGCAGACGGATTACTCCTTCCAGCAACTGATCGACGATTTCAATAGCGAGTTCTACGACCGTACCAACAATAAGAAAAAGAATAACGGACGGTTTTACAATGCACAAAAAGGCAAGGAAGGTAATAACAACTCCCGGGATAATAAGCCTGCATGGAACAAAAACGGGGAATTACTTTGCTTTAATTATAGCAAGTACGGACATTTAGCGAAGGATTGCCCTAAGCCCCAGAAAAAGAAAAATAGCAAAGGTAAGAAAAGAAAGTAAGGCCGAAATGGAGGCCGAAGTTAGGGTAATAATAATAACCAAAGTAACAACTTTCGTAACATCCGCGGCAATACTGAAATGGTGCAGGGTGCCGGGCCAGGGGACATGGCTTGGCTGATCAGTTAGTCAGCTCCACATATGTATTTCTAGGAGCTCTTCCGTCGGGCGCAACCCCGAGACATGTTCATCATCGTTTTATCGTCGACTTATACACTTATCTCTAGTTTAATTTAACTCGGACCCAAAATACAATGTTTTCGTTTTGCCTTTATTACCGCTGCATTCGGCTATTTTATCGTGACCCGCCCATTAAAGATGTTCTGATCGGAACTGAATTTCCCCGTCCTAATTCAAGTGGCTGCTAAGGAAAGGATACTGGCTTTTGTTAGCTGCCGACGGACCTTAATCTTCGATTAACAAATCGAAGGAATGGAAAGGACGAAGTTTTGATTAAATGTATCTGGATTCGAATATAATTACGATAATGGTTACGGATACGATAATTTAAACGGCATATAATTAACGACCGCGATTATAATAAAACGCGACTTTTTTGCATAATTAATAAGAAAAAGCTGTTAAATTAAGGCCTTATTACGAAAATAGCTTTATTCGGACGACGGTAAAGGAATATAAGTACGTATAGGCGACCGGTTTTGGAGCATGGATTAATTACTTAAGTTTTGGATCGATTGCGTAATTTAGGATATTATACGTATTAATAGGAAGATTACGTAGTAAGATAAATTATGAAATTTGATTAATAAAGGCTGAAAAAGTTAAGATTACGTCGTTAGCGACGTGGCTATTAGGATTTGGATTAATTAAAATAAGTGCAGCGACGATAAGATTGACGATATAGATAAGATAGCAAATACGAACAGAAAAAGGAATAAGGTTGTGAAGTTACTTATTTTACATGCGAAAGGAAAATACCGAAAAAGAAATAACGTTTTTTAATATAATGTAGGAATTAAGAAAAAAACGTTACAAAATATATTTTGGACTTTTTTGGCGTTAATCGGATAGTATTTAATTTGGTTATTGTTAGGCGGTATTATTTGGGATTTATTTTTTTTGTTAAGTTTAAATGTTGTAACGTTTAGGTTAGTAATGGAGGTATTAATTAGTAAGTTGGAAAAGGTGCGATTAGATAACCAGCGACGCAGCAATAATTAGGATAAGGTTATTCGGACGGATAGTAAAAGGAAAAGATCGTTTACTTTTTAGGTTCGAAAAAAAAGGAAAATATATTTAAGATAATTATTGCGGATAGTTATTTACTTTATGCTTAAATATATTTCCGTTAAAATAATATTTTAAAATTTAAGTAATTTATGGATTAATAATATTAATTAGTTTAAAATAAGTTTTAATAAATTTTTTAAAGGTTTATTAAAACTTTTTAAAATTGTTATTTAGGTTTATTTATATTACGGATTATTGCCAGTACCGAATTTCCCTAGTTTTACGAAAGGTTAAAACTTTTTAAATACGACCGTTTAATATTGATCGATAAAGAACCTTTACGATAGTAAGCTTAGCGAAATTAAACCTTAAAATATTAACAGTTCGATTAAATTTTTAAAGTTAGCTAAAAATATAATTATTTAAGCGAATTTAAAAATCGTTATTAATTTACCGTAAAAACGAAAGCTTATATTAGCTTAAAACTTAAAGTTATTTATAGGATTAAAAGTATTTATATCGGACGTTATATTTTTTGGACTTATTAATTAATTTAATTACGATTTTTCTGTTAATATTATGGATAAACTTTCGTTTTTTATAATTTTTCCGGATTTATCGGCTTTTCCGGATTTTCGCTTTTTAAAAACTGAAATTACCGACTGGTTTAAAGGAGTTAATAAATTATTTACGAAATATAAGTTTAAAAAGTTTGAAATAATTGCCGAGTTACTTTATTAGATTAATAGCTTTTTTATAAAAAACTGGGTTAAAGTTATACTTAATAATGTAATTTAGTAGGACGAAACGTTTAAATATATCCTGAAAACTTTTAAGCTGTAGGATTTAAAGCAGATTCGGATTGTTAAAAATCGATTAAGGATTTTAATGAAATAAGCTTAATGTGGTATTTTTGATTATGTTTATAAATACTGTTTAAAATATGCTGTTAAGGTAAAAAATATCTTGGAAGAAGTTAAGCAAAAAGGTAAGATAGTTATTAAGGACGAATATATTGAAAGCTTATTGGAAAGGTTATTTGTTAGTTGTTTCGAAAAATTTTTTAATAATTCGTTTATAAAGTTAAAGGATTTATACGTAATTAGTTACGATAATACTTCGATATTAATTAAAAATTAGGCTTTAAATAAAGCAGGACTTTTTAAATATAAAAGACGTAAATAATAATAAAGAAATATTCGTTTAGATATTGATTAAGAAAAAAAGGAGCGGTCCGATCCGATTTAATAGTTTAAGTAATAACGATTAAGGAACTTTTAGCCGCGACCAAAATTATTTAACCGTATTAATTAGGTGTTAGAAATTACGAATGCGTTATAGGACTTAAAGATCGTATAGGTTAAACAAATTTAGAACTTAAAGGTTTTTAAAAAAGAAATACGTAACCGAAAGGTAGCCCGGATATTATAGTATTACGTACCGCTAGGATAAAAGGTATTTTGGGTATATAATTATAATATTGATTTATCGATTAATATAGTTAGTTTTTAGCCGGATAATTATATTAAATTAAGTTCTTATCGTAAACGAGGTGGATACCGAGGTTAAGGAGGTTACCGTGGAGGTTATTAAGGTTAAGGTGGACGTTTTGGTAACTTTAATTAAGGTATTTGTTAGTTTTGTTTGAAGTTAGGATATATTATGCAGAAGTACCGTTTGTTTTTTAATATGGAAATTACAGGATTGGTCTTACTCGCCGACGATGGATATATTATTTTCTTTAGATCTTTGGAAGATAAAGTAACGTTAGGTATGATTTAGTTTTTTTAGGTTTTTAAAAGCTAGGCGATCGAGTAGTAGATTTTAATTTGGAAGAAGATTTTAAAATGGATTTATGGTTTGCCAGCTTTCTTTACCCGATTTAAGGAGAAAATGCGATATTTTGATCGGCGAAAGGACATTTTTAAGGGAATAAATAGTTAATTAATTAGCTTTAATTTAGATATTAATAATTTAGTTAAATTTTAAAAATATATTACGATTTTAAAGTTAAATTAATAAAAGCCCGATATTAATTAAAATAGGGTAACCGAAATTAATATAACCTATTTCGTTAATTATGATGGAAAGTTATTTTATAAAGAGGTACCGTTGCGTAAATGGCTATGGAGTAACTTTGTCGAAAGTAAAGGTATCCGGCATTTGGAGAAAATTAAAATCTTAGAAATCGACGACTTTAATCAGCCGATTGTACTTATTAGCGTTATAATAGCCAAGCGTTTTAGGGATAACGAAAACAAATTTGAAGGCATAAAAAGGAATAAGATCGAGTACGAGATTAATAACAACGAACTGATATACGAAGGATTTACGTTTTATAATATAAAAGTTGGCGCTTAAATAAATAATACCTTTTAAATAAATGTTAGTACCTTATAAGTAAATGATGGGATTTAAACGGATAATACCTTTATTTATAAAAGCTTAATTGCTAAGTATATAATTAAATTTTGGAAGAAGAAGATTTGGGAAAATTTTAAAAGGAAGTTTGAAATTATTTGGTTCGAATTAATCGAGGTTTGCTTAAATTTCGGAAAGGTTTTTAAGAATTTTATGGCCGTTAAAACTTTGGAGGTATTTAGTCGTAAGAATAAGGAAACGATTAAGATGACCGAGGTTAAAGTGTAAGGATTAAAAGTTCCAAAAGTAAGAAAATTTATTAAGATTTTTATTATGGATATCGGTTATAAATTAGAAAGCTAAAAAGAAGTTAAAGTTTTATCGATTTAATAATATAGTTTAATTAAATATATTACTTTTTTATTTAAATTGGTAATTAAAGTAAGTTACGGAGGCGGCGAGGATTTGATTAATGGAGTTATCGATATTGGAGCAGAATCGAGCGTTATAATTGCGTCGTACGTTAAGCGATATGGACTAGTTATGCGATAAACCTGCGTATCGTTTTTAGGTTTTAATTTTTAAAAAAGGATTTTATTCGAAGGTATTATCGAGGTTTTTGTTTAGTTAGTTGGCCGATTAATTACGATTTTATTATTTGTCGTTAGTAATTATTATGTTACGTAATTATTAATCTTGGGATTTAATTTTATAGCTAAATCGAAAATGATGTTTAATATAAATTCGGACGTGATGGAAAAAATTTTAAAGTTCGGCCCGTCGAAGATTATTATTTTTTTAGTTCCTGTAAAACGTGTTATGCGTAATATTCGTATTAACGAAAAGCTAGAAAAAGAGTAGCCGGTAAATTAATAGGCCGTTTTATTAGCGAAAGCAGGCCTACGAGCGAAGGAATAAAAAAGCAAGTTATAGGCTTTTATATTTTTTCGATTAGTAATATTTACGTTAATTAGGATGCGGAAATTATTTAGGAAGTTATTAATAATAAGTTAGAATCCGGAGATAAGATTTTAGGCCAATTTAACGACGAAAAACTGGCGTATGTTTTATATAAAATATTATGGAACGAAATGTAATAAAAGATTAATAATAATCGGACCGTTTAGATTAATACGATATATAAATTTAAGTAGAAGAAAGTAGTTCCTGTCGACGATGCACCCTTTAATAAATTAATACTTTTTGGAAACCCAAATTAAAAGGTTAAGGAATTCGAAAAAGTTTAATAAGTTATTAATTAGGATGGCGAAAAAGCCGATAAACCTGGCATACCTTTAGCTATTTTGTTCCCTAGGTTTATTATTATATCCCGAGGAACCCGATTTATTAAGGAACGCGCCGACGAAGTTCTTAATTAATTAAAAGATAAGTTTATTTCCGAAAAAAAAGCTTTTTTTAAAAAAATGCTTTTTTGTAAAGAAGTTGCTTTAATTTAGGATTGGAAAAAGTATAATAGAATTAAATTAAATGTCGTACCCGATTATAAGATTCGAACGATTTTTTATAAGGCATAGCAATTTAAGGGCATAATAATGCCGGCAAGCATTAAAAATAAATTAATCGAAATATTAAAAGTATATATCCAGCGAAATATTTTCGAACAGTTTTATGTTATATATAAGAATATTTAGTTCTTAATCGAAAAGAAAGATAATAAGTTCCGATTAATTAATTCTGCGACCAAATTAAATGTTATTATTTTGCGAGATATTTTTATGCCGGATAACTGCGACGAATTTTCTGCGGATTTTGTTATATGCTTTTTAGTTATTTTAATGGACTTTTTTTTAAGTTATAATTAGGTTATTTTAATTTTAATTAGTAAAGATTTTATTATTTTTGCGATACCGTTAAAACTTTTAAGGTATATTATTATACTTTAAGGGTTTATTAACTTTATGGTTTATTTTTGCCGCGTAGTTAAAAAGATTTTGGACGATTTGATGCCCGATATAACCCGGCTATTTGTCGATAACATTAAGGTTAAAGGCCTAAAGATAAGATATAACGATAAGAAAATTTTCTTAGGAATTCGGCGATTCGTTTTTAAGCATATCGTTAATATAGATAAAACTTTTTTTAACTACGAGCTTATTGGTACGACGATTAGTATAAAAAAGTTTTAGTAATATTAAGAAATAACCGTTATAATCGGATTTATTTATAAAACGAATAAGCGGCGATTAGATATAACTAAGGTAAAAAAAATCCTAAAGATTTAATTATGTAAAAACGTTTCGGAAGTTAAAGCTTTCCTAGGTATTATTATTTATTATCGAATATTTATTACGTATTTTGCCATTAAAATAAAACCTTTTATACGCCTGTTTCGGAAAAATTAACCTTTTATTTAAGGTTCTGATTAAAATTACGTAATAAAAAGTATTAAGAAAGCGATTATTATTATTCCGATTTTAATTACTTTAAATTATAACTTTAATACCGGAAAAATTATTATAAGGATAAACGTAAATAAAAAAGGTTTTAAAAGTACTTTCGGTTAATTAATTAATAAAATAAAATATTCCGCGCGTTTTAAAAATAATATTTAAAAAGGTATTAAGCTAAATTACGATATTAGTAAACTGGAATATTAAATAATTTTTAAAATTTTAAGGAAATTCCGGAATTATATTTATAAAATTCGATTCGTATTAAAAATTAACGTTAAAATGTTAATAATTTAAATTAATAATTTCTTAAGGTTTTTATTTAATATTGTAATTATTTGTTAGGTTATTTAAATAAAAATGTTCGATTTCGAAATTAAATATATTCCCGATAAAAAAAATATAATAACGGACGGTTTATTCCGAAAGTTATCCGGAACTTTTAATGCGTTAAACGATTAATAGGAGGAAAAAATCGATGATTTTATTAATATTTAACTTAATGTTATTCGGTTTAATCTTATTTTAATTAGTATAGTTATTATATTTATTAATACGGATCGGCGACAAGGACCTTTTATTAGGAATTAGTTTAAGAAGTTATAAAAATACGTTAGGTTTTTAACGATATTGGATTTTTTTAATCGGTTCGATAATGTTTTAAGAAAAAAACGAAATGTTTTTAAATTTAAGATTTTAAATTATTTCGTTTAAAATGGTATTTTTTGGCGCAAGGTAAATAAAAAGTACGGTAGCCGGCAAGTAGTTAATACCGAATAAAAGTAATTTACGGTAATTAGGTAATATTATAAGGATTATAGTTATAAAGGGCGAAATTCGACCTATCGTTATATAGCAGCTATATATTATTAGCGTAGTATATTTGGCTATATTCGGGAGGTAATATTTGCGTATGTTAAATGCCAGAAAGTAGCCGATCGACGCTTTGAAAAAGGCTATAAATTTTCGTAACCGATTAACATAATTGTTATTTAAGTAATTAATGTTTAGTTTATGCTTAATAACGATGGTTGCAAAGTTACGGTCGAAGCTAAATGCGAATTATCCGATTATCTGGAAGTTAAAGTTTTGTAATTAATTACGTTAATAGTAATTAAAAAGTTCTTAAATAAATACGTTTTTTATTAATATAATGTTCCGATTAAGATTAAAATTAACGGAGGTTTAAAAAATAAGGGCGAGGTTATTAAAGCCTATAACGTATTAAGGATTAAGAGGAAAGTTGGTGCCGTATATGCAGCTTGGCGACAAGGCCTGGTTAAAAGAAGATACGTCCCGATTGCTAAAGTTTTGATAAAAACGACGAATGGGATTGGCAAAGGATGGGTTAAGCTTTTGCCTAAGATGGTTTTCGCCGACAATACCATTGTAAAAAGTTATGGCCTTAACCCTTATAAATTGCTGTACGGACAAAAAACGCTTTTACCGATCGAGATAGTCCTACCGATATGGAGAATTATAACTTGGGACCTAAACATTCCGAAAGAAAATTTGATTGCGCAGAAAATTCGGCTTTTAAAAAGGAAAGCTGAAAACGTGGCCAAGGTTATTAAGGTAATCGTTAAGTAGCGCCGCAAAATAGCTAAATTGGCAAATAAAAAGGATAAGAATAAGATAAAAAATAAACTTTTAAAAATAAACGATTTGGTATTATTATATAATATGTTACGATATATAAATATATTTAAAGATATAAAGCTGAAATACCGGTAAATTGGCCCGTATTTAATTAGTAACATTATTAATTTAAGTATTTATTATTTAAAGGAAATTAATAAAACGAAATTGTAAAGTATTTTCCCTATTAATAAATTAAAGCAATTCGTAAAAAATAAAAAAAGATATTAAAAGCCGATTAATTTATAAGAAAACGACTAAACGAAATTATTTGCTAATCAGAACGACGATACGATATCGGATACCTTAAATATTACGAATATCGAGCTATTAAAAAATTGGCAGCTTAAAGCTTTAAAACCTGTAAGAACAAATATTAAGGTATAAATATTAAATAATCGATTTAAAGGTTATGCGGTTATGGACAATAGCGATACGACAAAAACGATACGATTAGGAAAACGGAAAAAATTAACGCAATTAATTACGAAAAATTAAAGTATTATGGTTCCCTTAAATTCTTTTACCGTTTTGTTTACCGATACCTTATACGATAATCATTATGCTTTATTTATAATTAATACGTTCCGTTATATTTGCCCGGAACCGAAAATTAATGATATATTTTTTTACTTTATTCCGAAGCTAATCTTTATCGTATATCTTAATAATGGAACAAATTTTTGTACGAATGTTTTTTTTAATTCGTAACGATCGTAAAAAGCTGGCCTTAAATGCTTTAAACCGTTCGTCCCGGAAAATATAATAATACCTTTTAATAAACCCGATATAATTATTATAAGCTTTATTAAAAAAACCAGAAATCGACTAACATTTAAAGAATAGGTACATTCCGTATTAATTAGGATATTCCGACGTTATATATCGTTTTTTGCAAAGTTCGCAAGGTATTAAGTTAAGTATATCGAATATTTAAATAAATAAATTAATAACGTATTTAGGATTTTTGGTAAAAGCAGTTATAAAGTAACTTAAAGGATTAGCCCGATAAACTTCGACGTATACTGGATAAGTTACCAAGTTTTTAATTGATTGGAGGTACCTGATTATATTAGACTAGGTATTTGCGGCCGTTTAAAAGTTTTTACTTTCGATTTGCTATTGTAAGTACCGACCAGTAGCTGGACCACCGATAACGTTGATAGATATAACTCCAAGTATTTATATTAATTAACGGATTTTATTAACGATGTTATAAAAAAGTTTAAATATTTACCTCGATATGTTTAAAAGTGACGTAATGTATAATATTATTTTTATTCCAGAATTTAGTTACGTTTTAATTATTATCGAGATAAATGCGACGAAAACGTAACGCCTCGATATTAGTAAATGGCCTAGGGACCCGATTAATAACCCGAGGATTTACCCGACGTGCTGGGATTGTCGAAGCCGTTAATAAAGACCTGGCGAATAAACTGTTATTGGGTATTGGCAGGTTAATAGGAATAGGTACAGGCGTTATTGATCGCCGACTACCGACTGTCTGTTTAACGATACCAAGGATTGGGCTGGGTTTTGAAGGTGTTTTAGCTACCTTTGTTAATAGCAGTACATGTCGTATCGGCTAAGGTTTTGGAAGTAATGGATTATTTATAACCGGTATTTCTGGTAGTAAAATGTTTTAATTAGGATTTATGTTACGGAATTTATATGGGAAGGTAGGGGTAAGGTTAAAAATGGGTGCTTGACGATATATTGGATTTTATAATTTACGAACGTTATTAGGATTAAATAAAGGTTTTAAATTTCGAATACTGCTTAAAAATTTATCGATACGACGGGTTAATGGCCTGGAAAATATGGACGAGTTTGATACTGCCAAGATTTTACGACGATAATCAAAAATTTGGTCCAGCTTTTTAATATTCGCTTCGACCTTAAGATCGATAGGCTTTTTGGTATTAGGATTTAAAGGTTTATTACCTGGACCAGATTTTTTCTTAATGGACGATTTTCTTATAACAGAAATAAGATTATCTGGATTTGCTTTTCCGCGAAAACTTTGGGGATTACGTAGATTTAATGGCTGCCGAGAACTTATAATAATATTAATTAGTACAATAAAAATAATTATATATATGTTTAAATATGTATTAGGTTTAGAGGGAAAAATTGGAATAATGTTGTAGAAAAAATGCAAAAAAAGTATGGGTACGAAAAACGAATATACGTACTTAATTAAAGAAAACGACGACGAAAGTACCTTTTATATAACTTCGGATAAAATTTTTTAAGATTTTTTCGGCGTATACGTTTTATCTGCAAAAATTCGATATATTAACCTTAAATATACTTAATTAGTTAAACGTATAAGTTATTAGCAGATTTTGGCAAATTCTTATATTTATATAATAATTATATTTTAATATTTGCAAAGTATTTATATTTATATTAATATATTTACATATATATATTAAATATTATTTCCAATTGTTATTATTATCCTTAAGTTATTTAATATTATACTTAAGTATATTAATTAATATATTTTCAGTTATTATATCGTAATTTAAAAAGCGTATTATATAAAATAAAGGCGAAAATTTTAAAAAGTTAAATACTTTAGATTTTGGAAAGTTTGTACGATTAGCTAATATACCCGTATAGGAAAACGATAACATAGTATAATTCCTTAAAAAGATATATAATAATAATTTTACCCCTTATTTTTAAAAAAAAGTTGCATTTTAAATTTATTTTAATCGGCTTATTTTTATATACTTAAAAGATATTAATAGTTAACGTTTATAAAAAAGTATTAACCCGTTACCATATTAATTAATAAAACCGTAATATAACGAAATAATTAGATATTTATAGCAAATTATTATAATCGTTTAAAATAAAACTTATTTACGTTCCGCAAATGTTATTACTTTTATCCAGATAATCGCCCAGGATATATCTTTAAGAATTATCGCCGTTATTCCAAAAATTAAACGAATAATTTTATATAACAAATTTAAACCATTTCTTAATAAAACCTAAAAGGCGATTAATAATAATAACCCGAAATATATATAATTTATCGCTTAAATTAAAATCCCGATTAATAAAGGTTTAATAAGGTATTAGATTAATATGTTATACGACCGATTAAAACGTTTGTTGCTAATATTCGATATTTATGCTACCGAAAATCGTACCCAGTTATTATTTTAGCTGTACCGAAAAACGTGGAAAAAGTTAGGACTTAATAATCCGCCTGCCCGTATAGTAATCGTTAAAATACTTACCTAAACCAAATATTATATTTGCGGACTATAAATTGCTTATGTTTTTTATATTATTTACCGCAACCTTGCAAAATGGGGAAATTAAATTATAACCGAAATAAAAGGATTTGGCGAATATTAAATGGAAAATAAAATTTTCGATATAATTAAAAGATTTCTAGGCTTAAAACCAGAAACGGAAAACGTTAAGAAAAACGTGGGAAATTGGCCTGGAAACCTTCCGTCCTTATTAGTTAAAAAAGATAACGACGAACCAGATTTTAATTAATTTGCCCGATTATTTTATAATAAACGACGTAAACAAAAGTAACGTTCTGATCAGTTTTAATAGTTATCGGTACGACCATTTCCGATATTAATACCTTTTTTTTTTTATTAATTCAGACTAGCCTTTTAGCACCTAAAGTTATATAACTTGATTTGATATTTACGAAATTACTATTCGAAATAAAATATAAGCTTCGACCGAAGGTTGGTAATCAGCGAATAATAGTAATAATACAAGGTTAATATGTTACGCCGTACAAGTAGGTAAAAGATATATTCGAGGATGCCGGGTAAAGGCTAGAACTATACTTCCCATAAAAATGGCCAGGCTAGGCTAAGTACAAGTTTCTGATCAATATAAAGAAATTAAAGGATAGGGTTTAGAAAAAGCAGGAAAGGGTTAAGTAGCGAAAGGATTTGGCCAGACGTCGAGGACGCAGTCCTAAGTTAAGAATGATAGAGGATAAGCCGCGTAAACGTTAATTAGATTAATTAATGGGTTTTATGTATAGTTCATGGCGTTGGAAGTTGGTTGCGTTAAGTTTTTTATTTGTTTTTCAAAATGGATTAAGGACAATCTTATTTCGAGAAAGGAGGGTTAAAATGGTGCAGGGTGCCGGGCCAAGGGATATAGCTTGGCTGATTAGTTAGTTAGCCCTATATGTGTATTTCTAGGAACTCTTCCGTCGGGCGCAACCCCGAAACATGTTTATCATCGTTTTATCGTCGACTCATACATTTATCTTTAGTCTGATTCAACTCGGACCCAAAATACAGTGTTTTCGTTTTGCCTTCATTACCGCTGCACTCGGCTATTCTATCGTGACCCGCCCATCAAAGATGCTCTGATCGGAACTGAGTCTCCCCGTCCCAATTCAATATACGGTTGCACCTTTTACTTTAAAATCTCGATATAATGGCAAACTTTCCCGATCCGATACCGTACCTAATTCGCGAAAATTGACGCCGACCGAAGAAAAATCCATTGTTGACCGTATCTTCGACCTTAATACGCGAAGGTTTCCTGTCAGGCTTTAATACGTTAAAAATATAGCTAATATACTGCTTGCCTAACACGTTACAGGATAAGTTGGAATTAAATAGGCGTCGAACTTTGTTAAACGGCAACAAAAGCTTTAAACGCGTTTAAATCGAAAAATTGATTATTAACGGGTTTTATCCGAAAATCCAAAGACATTTCGCAAATAGTTCGAACTTGTTCGGGCTATAATCGCGAAATACGGCATCGCAAAAAAGGATATTTACAACTTCGACAAGATTAAATTCTTAATAAGGCTTTTTATGGCAATAAACATGGTAATTACTAGTGCTGAAAAACGTAAAAAACCTAAACAAGCGCAATAAAGAAATAAAGAATAAATTATAGTTATCCAGGCTATTAATTTTTAAGGTTAAGTTATGCTGTTATTTGTTATCATAACGGGGAAAAATTATCTTAGATCTTAGTACCGCGATAATTTATTATTAATAACCGCTTAAAAAATCGCATTAAGTAATAATAATTAGATAACAAATAAATTAAGTTTCGAATAAATCCAGCATTTTAATAAGCATATTCGGACGCATATAAAAGGTTCGAAACGTTTCCTTATTTTCGACGTCTATAAAAGTTACCATTCGATAAAACTCGAAAAATATTGCGCCAACAATAATATTATTACACTTTGTATATCCGCGCTTTTTTTTACATCTGTTTTAACCTTTTAATATATCTTGTTTTTTTGTTTTAAAACGCGCTTATTTGCGGTATATCGAAAATTTAATACGACGCTATTATACCTATATTGCTAAAAAGGTTTTTTTGCCGGCTTTTACGACGCGTTTTAAGCTGCCATAACGTCCGACAATATTAAATTTAGATTTGCGAAAGCTGGTTTTGTTCCATTCGATCCTAATAACGTTCTTTCCGAATTGGAGGTTTCTCCAATTATGTTTACGCCGACCGTCTTCCTGCTAACATCCGCCGGTTTCATTTCATCCTCCGCAAAAACCCCTAAAAATATCCGTAAAGTAACAAAACAAGGACGATACTTACAAAAGAAATTTAGAAATTATTAGGGTAGCTCGCTAACAAAAATATTTTAATCGGCTAATTTTGTAACAAAAGGTTACATATTATTGTTGCATAAAACCGCTTTTTTCCGGAAAGAAAACGTCTAATTATACGAAACGAATTATACCTTAAACAAGCGTCGCAGGACTAAAAATAAACGTTTTTAAGAAAGAAAAATACTTACTATACAAAAAGGACAAGCTCTTTTGGCCTAAAAAGAAGGGGGTGGTAAAAACATGCAGCTAACAGCAGCTGGAGGGGCTAGTCGTAAAAGGGTTGAAACCAAGGAACGGAAGTATGGCGTTTACGGCAAGCCCGGGCATAATGCACGTACTTGTGACGAAGTTGTAAAGACGTCTAGCGAAAAAGAATCCAATTGATTTGAATCAATGCGATATATTGTTGTTGAGTTATTTGAATTTGTTGTTGCAAGGTGCCAAAAACCGCGCAGCTCGCTTGTCCGCGCAGCTCGCTTATCTGATACGTTAATGGAAAAAGTTTAATCTAGTTACTTTATTCGTAATTAATGTAACTTTTTAAATATTGTTTTAATGTTTGATTTAAACAATTCGTTTGTTTATTTGTTTATAAGTAATATGTTGTAAAAAATTTAAGTTTAGCGTTTATTTATTTAAGAAAGCTAGTACTAAATTTTGATGTAAAAAGCTTATTTTTGTTTGAGATAATTTTTTTTGGTATTTTATATTTGTTAAGGTAATATCGGATAAAGGCGTAAGTTAGTTGTTTTGCCGTTATATTTCCTTTAAAAGGTAGGAAGTATTTATATTTGGTAAAATTATTAATAATTATTTATATTTTATCGTATTAAATTTTAATAATCGGGGGTTTTAATAAGAGTAAACCGGTAATAAAATCTTATGTAACGATATTTTAAACCTTTTTTGGAATATTTGTAAGCTATAAAAGTTTATAAGGTTTATGTCGGGTTATTTTTGCTTTGTTAGAAATATTATAATCTTTAATTACCTGCTTAATAATTCGTCGAAGTTTTAGAAAGTCGTATTTTTCTTGTAATCGTTTAATAGTTTTAAAGATGCTTTGATATCCGTATAACGGATTTTCGTAGAACTTTTTGACGAAATGTTTTTGTTAGTTTTTAAAGATGTAGATTTTGCTATAGTATAACAGTTAGTTTTTAGGTTATTTATTTAATTGTAATTAAGAATACGCTGTTGGTTCCTTTAGAAATGGCAGCACCCCGATTAGGTAAAGCGTCCTCGCCGCTATTGGCTTAAGTCCCCTTATCGATAAGCGCCCGTATATATAAACCGACTTCCATCCCCCATCACCTTGTACTCTTGACATCTTACCTCTCCCTCTTTCCTATACCGCCGCGGCCGCTCCTGCTCTTGCGCCTTCTCTTTCGGCATGCGCATCTGCGTTGATCCTTGCCATATACGAGCTCGTCATTTCACTCAGAGACGGCGTGTTTCATCCTCCGCCACCTCTGCTAGTCTGCCATCCCGTTCATCATCTCCGACAAGTGGTAGCTACATCGCCCAGACCTATCGCCTTCGCAGCCGGCCTCTTTTACTCCCTCTTTGGTGTGAGAAGAATGGCGTCAAAGGTGGCGTCTATGTGCTGAACGTCCTTTTGCCATTGCACTTGAACCTATGTCCCCCTACCTTGTTCCCAAGCTTCCCCCCTCTAACCCATCAGCCTGGCCACGCTTATCTCCTAGGAAGCCGGTCAATCCTGATAGGCGATTGCCCTAGCACGAAACTCGGCGGAATACGGCTTCAACCTCGCAGCTGATTTTTGTCTGCCCCTTCTCTGCCAACCCCTTTTTTTTGTCAACACTTTTCAGCGTCAACCAATCTCTTCTCAACCACTTTTCTGTCGACCACTGTTTTCCTCCACCACTTCTTTTCTCGACTCATTTCGCTTCCCAGCCACTATTTTCTTCAAATCTTCCACCCCTCCACCCCCATTTTTCCCTTTCAACCTCTCTGTCCATTCTCCTTTTCGCGTGAAACATCTCACGCCTTGAGAATCTTGACCAGCTCAGCAACGATGGCATCTCCTGCTTCTGTGGTGCCCGTGCTGCCGCCCATGTCCTTGGTTCTCAGCCCGGCGTCGATGGCGGCGCGGACCGCGTCCTCGACGATTTTAGCCTCGTGGGCGAGATTCAGAGAGTACCGGAACATCATGGCCACGGAAAGGATGGTGCCAATGGGATTCTGGAAATGATGTCAGCTCTGTACTTGCAGCGAATGGATAGGAACCGCCCGAAACGGGGTCTTGACGCACGACAATCCCTTTCCCTGATATGTCCGGCGCGCTACCTGTCATCTGCGTTAGCGATGTCTACATGAGCGCCCGAGTGGAGGATAGGAGTCTCACCATGAATCGGTTCACAGATGGAAGGCACTGCAGAGCCCGGAATCCCGCAGAGACTCGCGCTCGGGAGGAGCCCTATGCTTCCAGCTATGGCGCTCGCCTCGTCGCTGAGAATATCCCCTGAAAACTCATTAGCTAAATCGCCTTTGAGGTGGACGAGGGGCCTCGCTCACCTGCCAAGTTTGGCGCTATTATAACGCCATTCAGCTGCGTCGGGTTCTTGACCATGATCATGGCCGCGCTGTCAATAAGCTGATGCTCGACCTTCAGATCGGGGAACTCATTTTTGTAGACCTCCTCAACCACACGACGCCAGAGTCTGCTTGTCGCCAGCACGTTCGCCTTATCCAGCGAGATGACCCGCGAGTCTCCCCTAGTCCTAGCTAGGTAGCCGCCCAGCCGCGCGATACGCTCGATTTCTGATTTCGTGTAAACAGTAGTGTCGAACGCATTAACCCCATCGTACTCTTTTCGCTCTCCGAAATACAAGCCTGAGGTTAACTCCCGGACTAACATCATGTCGATGCCGCGGCAGACGGACGCCTTCAGGGGGGAGGACTCGACGAGGGCGTCGGAGGGGAAGAAGCAGGGACGGAGGTTTCCATAGGCGCACATCTCACTGCGTAGCTTTAGGAGGCCCTGCTCCGGGCGGACGGCGCCGGTGCCCCATTTAGGGCCGCCGATGGCGCCGAGGAGCACGGCGTCGGCGGCTTTGGCGGCGGCGAGGGCCTCGTCTGTGAGGGGGGTGCCGGTCTGGTCGATGGAGCACTGGGGAGAAACGCCGAGGTTAGCAAGAGACTTCTCTCGTGGATGTCTTTGGGCCCGTGTGATCCGTCGTCGGGGGACGACTTACCCCTCCGAGCAGGTGGTCCTGCAGATTGAATTTGCCAGCAGTCGGGCTCAGCTCCTCGACCGTCTTGATAACCTGAATCCTGCGTCAGACGTGCTCAACTGCAGGTCGCAAATACCAGACTCGTACCTTGATTGCCTCAGCAATAACCTGTCAAATAACCAAAGTCAGCCTCTCTCCGTCCAGAGTCAAGGGTGGGAAAGCTCGGGGGTAGTCAGTCACCTCTGGGCCGCAGTGGTCGCCCGCAAAAACAACAATGTTGTGTTCCGCCATGATTGCAATACTTGTCCAACGGAGTTCGTCCAAAGAAGGGTCGGTCTTGTGTGACGAAGCACGAGAATGAGTCGAAGACGAGGTGGGAGGTGGGAGGTCCGACGGAGAAAGTCAGAAGTTTAGAGTTATGACGAAGGAGGATTGCGTTTCTTCAAAGACGGACGTGTTCGTATTAACCTAACCAATAAGCAAAAATGTTCCAAAAATGAGCAATGAGGGAGATCGTAGGAAGGGAGATTGGAAAAGGAATTGAAACAAGATATATGGCAGAGCGAAGTCGGGGACGGCTTGTTCGTCCGAAACGGCATGCTTTCGCTGGCAGCGCAACTCGCCCCCCGCCCCTGCCAAGTTGGAGGAGAACCCCACCCACCTGCCGAGATCGGAGAGGGAGGAAGCTTCAGCCCGCTTCAACCCGCTTCAATCCAAGGAAGGAACCGAAGGTGATGTACAGAGCAGGAGCACATGAAGGCAATATGGATGCATATGATCTCATACATATACACATGGCCGTAACGTTCCTCGATCGGCCTGTTGGATACGGATACGGAGATACACTTGTTCATAGATGTCACCTCGGTCTCAGTTTGTCGATGCAACACTCCTCACCACTTCACATTACATCCGATATTACACCCGAAGGCAAGCTTCAAGAGTCGCCCTCTTAAGCACCAGGTATCACCTCTGTGAACCACATGAATGGCTTTCGCCGGTTACCTACCAGCTGCCAGCCCTGCTCCCCTGCGGCACCGTCCTCCTGGCGGTGTCGTCTTGTCGCAGGTCCTTCCAGTAAGTCGGCGCTTTTGCGGCAGTGGTGACTCGTAGCGGCCGTGGAGGCTCGTATCGGCAGTTCACAAAGCTTTTTCGGAGGTCATGGACAGCTTACGGAGCGCGGTAAGTGTCTCGCTAGCGGTCTGGCATCTTACCAGCGGGCTTGAAGCGTGTCGAGAGGGCTGGCAGCGGGTGAGAAACTCAACATCGAGCGAAGATCGTAACGTGTCGCATTCGATTCTGTCAGGGCGCTAGAGGGTGTCGACATCCGTAAGCGTATCAGCGAAAAAGTTGTCGCGAGGGCGGCGGACAGCGCGCTGTAAGATGTAGGAGGAAAAAAAAAATAGCGCTCAGGATGGCGTCGACCTGAGTAAGAATTGCCTGCCGCTTACATAATGGTGACGGTCACCTGGTTACTCTAACACAGTGTTAAAGCGCTGTGACAGTCACTGCGCCCTTACGAAAAACGGGCCCCTCCTTGTCAGATAGAGAGGACATCAGTTGTGTTGTATTGATTGGCTAGTTGCGTGCATTCTAGCAACGTCTACTGATCTTTGAAGTAGTCTAGCCACGGAGCATATATCTTCCGATCAGAGGGAGCCTTTCCGTAAATGGGATGCTAGCGCACCCCCTGCTAGCTGACATACCCCCTTAACGCCTTGACACAGTCACGGCGTTGACCGTCATACTTTATCACTTCCTAAAGCCGTAGCGTTCCATTCTACCTCTCCTCCGGCGATCGAATCCTTTTAATCAGCCAGTTCCTGCTCTGAAATCATTCGCAGGTTGTGTCAGCTAGCAGGGGGTGCGCTAGCACCCCATTTACGAAAAGCTCCCTCTGATCGGAACATATAGATTCCGTGACTAGACTCCATAAAAAGAGGAGTGCGCGTTTTAGAGCGTCTGCAGCTAGTTATCCAATACAATACAACTGATGTCCCCTATATCTGACAATTAAGAGTCTTATTCGTTAAAAATCACGTTATTATTAATTGATCAGTTGCTGCTGAGACGATATAGGCCGTACATTAATAGCAATTACCTATATACCCCATTTTCCATAATGGCGACCGTACCGTCGACGTCCTCCGTTATTTACAAGGGACCCAAGGATTAGGATCGCTTTAAAGGCGAATTTTAATTAAAAGCGTATACGCTTAATATTTGGCGTTATATCGACCCCGATCAAAATAATATATGGCCTGTCGAACTTATAAAACCTAATATAAGCTCTTATCCGAAAAAATTAGTTCGTTAAATAACGATACGAACAATTAATTCCTTTTCCAAAGGAACTATATAAGCCGAAAAAATCGATTATACGGGTTACTTAATAAGTTTGCTTAAGATAACGATAAAAAGTAAATAAGCTTAACGTCCCACACAAGCTTACCAAACACACAAGCTTACCGGACACTTTTTTAGCTATTCTCACCACCTATCTTCAATTGCCCATATCTCAACACTAACAATATAGAACGCCTTACAAAAGAAGCCAGAATGAACCTAGCCATTCAGGCTAAAAAACGAGACCCGAAACTTAGTTTCAGACGGCTAAGTTCTATATATGAAATCCTTTTATTTACTTTAAAAAATCGAATTCAAGGCAAACCTTTCCGAGCCGATATTATCTTTAATTCGCGAAAATTAAAGCTAACAGAAAAGTAATCTATTGTCGACCGTATCCTTGATTTCGATGCGCGAGCGTTTCCTGTCCGGCTTCAGTACGTTGAAGATATGGCGAATCTGTTGCTTGCCCAACGCGTTACAGAGCGCGTTGGAGTTAACTGGGCGTCGAATTTTGTTAGACGGCAAAAAAAATTTCAGACGCGTTTAAATCGGAAAATCGATTATCAGCGAGTTTTATACGAAAATTTAAAGACGTTTCGTAAATGGTTCGAGCTTATTCGGGTTATAATCGCAAAGTACGGCATCGCAAAAGAGGATATTTATAACTTCGACGAGACTAAATTTTTAATAACGCTTTTTATGGCAATAGGTACGGTAATTACCAGTGCCGAAAAATGTAGAAAACTTAAATAAGCGTAATAAAGTAATAAAAAATAAGTTATAATTATCCAAACTGTTAATTTCTAAAGTTGGGCTATGCCGCCATTTGTTATTATGGCGGGGAAAAATTATTTTGGATCCTAATACCGCGATAACCCATTGCCAGCAGCCGATTGGAAAATCGCATTAAGTGATAATAACTGGACAACAAATAAATTAGGTTTCGAATAGATTTAGCATTTTGATAAGCATATTCGGACGCGTACGAAAGGTTCCAAACGTTTCCTTATCCTCGACGGCTACGAAAGTTACCATTCGATGGAATTTAAAAAATACTACGCCAACAATAACATTATTACGCTTTATATACCCGCGTATTTTTCGCATCGGTTCCAACCTTTTAACGTATTTTGTTTTTCTGTTTTAAAACGTACGTATTCGCGCTATATCGAAGATCTAATACGACGCCATTATACTTATATTGCTAAAGAAGATTTTCTCGCCGGCTTCTGCGATACGTTCCAAGCTGCCATAACGTTCGATAACATCAAAGCTGGATTTGCGAAAGCTGGTCTTGTTCCATTTAATCCCAATAACGTTCTTTCCGAATTGGAGGTTCCTCCAATTGTGCCTACGCCGACCGTCTCCCCGGTAACCTCCGCCGGTTCCATTCGTTCCCCGCCCGTAAAGACCCCTAGGAATATCAAGGAAATAACGCGGCAATCGCGTTATTTATAAAAAAAGATTAGAAACTAACAAAATGATTTATTAATTAAAATAACTAAATCGGTTAATTTCTTAACCAAATATTACTTGTTACTTTTGCACGGAAATATTTTTCTTCGGAAAAAAGCTACCTAATTACGCGAAACAAACCATATCTTAAGCAAACGTCGCAAAACCAAAAGTAAACGTCTTTAAAAAGGAGAAATACTTACTATACAAAAGGGATAAACTTTTCTGGTTCAAAAAAAAAAAAGGGATGGTAAAAAAATGCAGCCAACAGCTGCTGGAGGCAATCGTCGTAAGAGGGTTAAAACTAAGGAACGGAAGTATGGCGTCTGCGGCAAGCCTGGGCATAATGCGCGTACTTGTGTAAAAGTTGTAGATACGTCTAGCGAAGAAGAATCCGATTGATTTGAATCAATGCAATGTGTTGTTGTTAAGTTATTTGAATTTGTTGTTGCAAGGTGCCAAAAAGTGTCCGGTGAGCTTGTGTGTCCGGTGAGCTTGTGTGTCCGGTGAGCTTATGTGGGACGTTATACTTAAGATTTCGCGATATATATTTACAAGGATCGGAAGTACGAAAACTTTTGGAAAAAGATTAACGACCTTACGAAATAGATCCTGGAATCGGTATTTCCAGCGATTAAAGAAACGAATTTCCTTCTAGGAAAAACCTTAAAGGAATAATACACCATTTTGGCCGAATCCGGTAAGGTATATAACAGCAGGCTTATAAATAATACTTAATAAAAATACCGCAAAAAACTGAAGTAAGCTTTAAAGTTAGCGAAAAAACTAAATAAGTAAATCGTGAAGTGGCAGGAAGTAATAGCCCAGGGATAACGTTATGGCGTCCTAGAAACGAAGATAACGATTATATGGATTAACGATTTATATATAACTTTGGCTCCAATTATGGAGAATTGGACGATTACTTTTTAAATAATAATAAAAGGTAAAATCGATAATAATACGATTAGTTACCAAAAGGTAGCTGTTAACTTTTTAAACCATTAAGCGTTAACCTATTCCTTATTTACACTCCGAAACATTAAGGTAACGTTTCCGATTTTCCAAGAAATTCCAGCAGGTTCCTTTAATTAAGGCAATCTTGATTAGGAAGATATTAAGAATACTAACCTTTTACTGTAAAGAAAGACCTAAAAGCGTAGATCGAAACGTGGTAGCCGTAGAAGTTCTTAAACGGACTGAAACAGAAGCAAACGAAAGCGACAAAAATTAGATACGCAGGGTATTTGTTATAAAGCCTGCTTAAACGTTTACTATACCTTATCCTAATACTTTTATACGTTCCTTAGCAAAGCTTTAAAAGGGTTCCGCTTTAACGATAGGATAATTGCATACGTTTAATGTCGGATTATTTCCGATTAATTTTTAAAGGAAAAGATTAAACGTTTATTAAAGTTTATAGAAAAGCTAACTATTTAAAAAACCGATTAACAGTTATAGGAAATAAGGCAAATCCTGGCGTACTTTTTGATTTTTGATTAACGCAGTACGATAAGCGTCGCGTTTTACCCCTTAAGAAATTTATCAATTCTGGATTTAGGGTTTACGATCCATATTTTTAACCTTATTAACAGGGTTTTAAACTTTAAACCAATCGTATAAGGTGATGGGGTATATGCAGGTAATAGCTTCGTACCGATTAAGGAGTACAGAAAGGTTAATGTGGTACTTCGAAATCTTAGCGGTACGAAAGCGTTACGTTTATACGACGTGGCCCATTGCGAAAGCTTCGTATACAACCTAGTATTTTTCCAGCAGTTCCGGAAAAAGGGGTATTAATAGGATAACAAAAAAATTAACAACTTTATCCGAAATAAATACGATTAGATAGTTGCTACATTAATAAATAAGTTTGATTAGTTCGTTATTAAAAACATTAACGTAACAGTTACTTATACGGCCTTAGCAGCCTATAGAAGAAACGTTAATTTATATATAGCAAGATTATTACGAATCGGTAACGGTACGATTTGGCATTTAAGATTAAGATATTTAAGGCCCGAAATAATTGCTTAGTTACAGTCGTATGCAAAAAGAGTCCGCTTAAAAGGTTTTATAACAGTCGAATGCCAAGTATGTAGCAAGGCGAAAGCCAAGAAGCTAATACGCTGCGAGCTAAAAAAGGAAGCTTCCTGATTAGGATAAAGAATCGCCATCGACTTTATAAATTTCGAAGAAGATCCTAAAGGATATAAATACGTTATGTTTATTACCGACAGGTATTTAGGCTTTATTTAAGATATTTACCTTAAAAATCGAAAGCAAAATATATTAATCATAACGTTTCGGTACTTCCTAAAAGTCTTTAAGAATTAGGATAAGGTTTTTCCATAGGTGTTCGAATGCGATAACGAAATCTTAAAAAATCATTAATTTCGAGATATGTTTTAATCGCTTTCTTTTAATATTAAACCTAAGCTTTTAATATTGCATACTTAGGCCCAGAACGGGAGTAAAAAACGCTTAAGGGGTGTAATTAAGAAAAAAAAGATTACGATACAAAATAGCGTTAAATTACTTCGTTTTTAATCATATATATCCTTAAAGCTGTAGTATATTTGTATAACCGTACTCTTAAATACGTACTTTTTTAATAAAGCCTATACGAGGTTTACTACATTTATTTGACGTATAAAGACGGTATTACAGTGCTTGATCGGAAGCTTTAATAAGCTTACCTGCGAGTATATGGCTGTATGGCCTATGTTATAATAGCTGCCGCCATAAAAAAAGAACAGAAATTGTAAAAGTTAAACCTTAAAGCATGGATTAGGTTTTTCGTTGGTTACCGATTTACGAATATCTACGAGATCTGGAACCTATTGATTAACAAGGTTATCGCTATTCGAAACGTATTGTTTAACGAAAAGATTACCTTTTTAAGTAATATCAGAAACTTAAAAAACGACCTTTTATACGTTATAAAAAAGGAGCTATAGAAGTTATTACGACAGGTAAAATTACTTAATGAAGGCTTAGGTTACCTAAATATATAAATATAAAAAAAAAAACAAAGACTTAAGCGGAATAATTTAATTACCAGTTGGATAAGAAGGGTAGTTCTAAAATAGTATAAGCGTATAAAACGTACGAAAAAAAAAATAAGCGTATTTGCATAAAATTAATTATTTTTATACGACCGTTATATTCGAATTACTTCCGTTTTTTAACTTATTACTTTTATTAGCGTTTTCTTTAATAATTATTATAATTAATACGCCAGCGGAAATAATAAAGATAGTCCTAAACTTTTATTATTTTGTTTAATACAAAATGACGGTAAAAAACAAAAGTACATTACTGTTACGAACCAGAGGTTCTCCAAGATAAGAATGCTCCTTTAGGATTAGCGCGGACGAGCTCCGGGTAAACTACGGAGCTCGCCAAGACCTTGGTAATTTAGTGTGATCTAGTTAATTTAGGACAAGTGGGGTAGATTACGGTAGATTACATAAATCAGAAGCATATTTACCAAAAGATAGGAGGATATATAACGAACGGTTTTCCTATATAAATAGCACCCAAATAAATTCGTTCTTTAGCTATCAATCTAAGTTTTTAATCAAAAAGTATCGTTTTTCGATTAAAAGAAAAGTCCGCAAATCTTTTTAACGAATAAATTTTTAAATTATTTTTCGCCTTATTATTATCTGCAAATTAAGAACCTTTTTCGGATATTGCTTATACTTTTAAATGGTCGTATAACAGGTTCGTTACATTTTAATAGTTCCTTAATTAATAGCCGACGAATGGTTTAAGGCCTAATTAAATATAAGCTTTCCTAAACCTAGTAAAGACGATATTACAAAACGGCGTTTAGAAGATAGACGATATATCCGATCGCCATCATTAACCAGTAAAAGATTAATATCTGGTGAATTGGGACGGGGAGACTCAGTTCCGATCAGAGCATCTTTGATGGGCGGGTCACGATAGAATAGCCGAGTGCAGCGGTAATGAAGGCAAAACAAAAACACTGTATTTGGGGTCCGAGTTGAATCAGACTCTAGAATAGAGATGTGTGTGTCTGAACGATGATCGATCGGTGAAAATAAAGGTGATGAACAGGTCTCGGGGTTGCGCCCGATGAAAGAGCTCCTAGAAATACGCATGTGGAGCTGACTAACTGATCAGTCAAGCCATGCCCCCTGGCCCGGTACCCTGCACCATTTTAACCTTTCTTTCTCGAGATGAGATTGTCCTCAATCCATTTTGAGAAACAAATGAAAACATAACGCAACCAACTTCCAACGCCATGGACTATACATGAAACCCATTGATCAATCTGATTAGCGCTTGCGCGGCTTGTCCTCCATCATTCTTAACTCAGGACTGCGTCCTCGACGTCTGGCCAGATCCTCTCGCTGCTTGGCCCTCTCCTGCTCTTTCTGAGCCCTGTCCTCTGGTTTCTCTGTACTGATCAGAGACTTGTACTTAGCCCAACCTGGCCATCCTTGTGGGAAGTATGGTTCTGGTCTTTGCCCAGCATCCTTGAATGTATCTCCCACCCACTTATACGGCGTAACATATTGACCTTGTACCATTGCCATTGCGCGCTGATTACCAACCTTCGGTCGAGGCTTGTACTTCATCTCGAATGGTAATCTCGTAGGTGTCAGATCAGGTCGTGTAGCTCTAGGTGCTGAAGGGCCAGTCTGAATTGATGGGGGAGGGGGCATTGATGTCGGCGATGGTCGTGCAGATAACTGCTGAGATTGATCAGGACGGTGCTTTTGTTTGCGTCGTCTACCATGGAGTAGTCGGGCAGATTGATTAGAGTCTGGTTCGTCGTCATCTTCCTCAGCTAAGGGGGACGGGGGGTTTCCAGGCCAATCTTCCACGTTTCTCTCAGCGTCTTCCGTTTCTGGTTTCAAACCCAGGAATCCTCTGATCATGTCGAGAATTCTGTTCTCCATTCGATACTCGCCAAATCCTCTCGCTTCGGTCATGATTTGGTCTCCCCATTTTGCAGGGTCGCGGCAGATAATGTAGAAGACATAGGTAATCCACAACCCGCAAGTATAGTGTCTGGTTTGGGTAGGCATTCTGACGATCACTACACGGGCAGGCGGATTGTCAAGTCCTAACTTTCCCCACGCTTCTCGGTACAGCTGGAGTAGCAACTGGGCACGATTCTCGGTGGCATAGGTATCGAATATCAGTAACAGACGCTCTGATCGGTCGTGCAACATACCAATCCAATGCCCCATTAGACCTTCAGCAGTCGGGACTTTGGTTTGGGCAACAAACCATACATATTTCGGGTTATTGATACTGATCGCCTCCTGTCTCTCACTAGGAAATGGTCTGGACTTGCCATGTAAGATTATTCGTCCAGCTTCTGGGATGACGGCGATGATTCTTAAAGGTGCATCCTGGGCGATTATCTGGATAAGGGCAGTGACATTCGCAGAGCGTAAGTAGGTTCTGTTTTGAACGATCATAATAGTTTGCTACAGAAATCCAGCCACTTCGTCACACCACGGTTCTGTTGACCAGTATGGTGGCGGGTTGATGCTTCTCCATGGACGTTAACCATCAATGTCCCTTAGGTATATGGGAATGAGCCGATCAAAACGAATTTGGGGCGCAACTTCTTTCAAGGGGTGGGGGGTGGAACTATTGTTGTGCATCTTTCTGAGGAATTGTACCATGTCATCGTTTTCCCATACGGGTACATTGGCTGATCGTGCAAGCTTTCCAGAATCCGAGGTGTTCAACTTTTTGGAACTTTCGCCCTTATCCTGCAAGGTACGCTTCTTGAACCACGACATGATAACTGGGGATATACTGATCAGTATGCTTAGGTATGGTATTGGGTGACTTGGGGACAATAGTGGCAGCTGGGGATGATATGTAATATGTGTATGTAGGTGTATTGGTATAGGTATAGATGCTTTGCAGGCGTCAGGGTATAGTTGTTGTATAGGTGCAGGAATTCGCCAGAATCTGCCAGTAACTTGTGCGTCCAGTTGATCAAGTGTATCTAGGGCCCATGCACCGAATTTTGCAGATAAAACGTGTGCGCCGAGAAAATCCCAGAAAATTTCATCCGAAGTTGTATGGGTAGGTGCCCTCGTCGTCGCTCTCTTTGATCAGGTGTATGCACTCGTTTTTCGCACCCACACTTCTTTTGCATCTTTTCTGCAACACCACTCCAATTTCTCCTTCCAGACCTAACACATATCCAAACACATATACAATCATCTTTATTGCACCGATTAATACCATCATGAGCTTTCGTCAGCCATCAAATCCCCGCAGTCCCCAGGGTTCTCGCGGAAATGCAGACCCAGGTAATCTTGTCCCTGCTATGAGAGAATCGTCCATTAAAAAGAAGTCCGGTCCAGGTAACAAACCTTCAGATCCTGGTACCAAGAAGCCTGTCGATCCTAGGATCAAGGCAAACATCGATAAGCTGAACCAAATCTCTGATCATCGTCGTAGGATCTTGGCGGTGTCAAACTCGTCCATATTCTCCAGGCCATCAACCCGTCGTGTCGATAAGCTTTTGGGCAGTATTCGGGATTCAGAGCCTCCATACAATCCTGATGATGTTCGCAAGTCACAGAACCCAATGTATCGTCAAGCATCTATTCTTGACCTTACCCCCACCTTCCAGTACAGATTCCGTAGCATAGGCCCTGATCAGGATACTCTACTACCAGAAACACCGGTTATAAATAATCCACTGCTCCCAAGACCTTGGCCGATGCGACATGTACTGCCATCAACAGAGGTAGCTGAGACACCTCCAAAGCCCAGTCCAATCCTTGGTGTCGTTGAACAGACAGTCGGTGGTCGGCGATCAGTGACGCCTGTACCTGTTCCCATTGACCTGCCGATACCCAATAGCAGTTCATTCGCCAGGTCTTCATTAACGGCTTCGACAATCCCAGCACGTCGGGCAAGTCCTCGGGTCACTGATCGGGTCCCTGGGCCATTTACTAGCATCGGGGCGTCACGTCTTCGCCGCATTCATCTCGATAATGACCAGGACGTAGCTAGATTTTGGAATAAGAATAGTATCATACACCACGTCACTTTCAAGCATATCGAGGTAAGTACTTGGGCTTTTCCGTGACATCGTTGATGAAATCCGCTGATCAGTACAGATGCTCGGGGCTATGTCCATCAGCGTCATCGGTGGTCCAGCTACAGGTCGGTACTTGTAATGGCAGATCGAGGGTGAAAATTTCTGGGCGGCCGCAAATGCCCAGTCCAATGTGATCAGGTACCTCCAGTCAGTGGAAAACTTGGTGGCTCATCCAGTATACGTCGAAATCTATCGGGCCAGTCCTTTGGGTTATTTCATGGCTGCTTTTGCTAAGGATCCCAGATACGTCACTGGTTTGTTTATTCAGGCATTCGGTATACCTAACCTGGTACCCTGCAAGCTTTGCGAGAGACGACATGTAACATCGGAACATCCTGATCAATGCGGAATGTACCCATTCTTTGGGTGCTGGTCAATTCCTGGCTTTTCTGACGGGGCCTATGGTAACTGTGTCGGGTTTATCGAGGGGCATAATTGTACCTTCCGGAACGAGCGGTTTAAGGCATTCAGGGCCAGCTTCTTACGATCGCCACGAATCAAAAAGGATATTCGTGCAGAAACTTGTCCCATCATCAAGACATACGATAGGGATTGGCTTCGGAGCAAAGTGGAGAAACATGTCACTAATCCTCGGTTCCGGGCGAGTACAGCGGGACGTACTAATCATGAGTAAAGCATAGTGGTTGTCGTGTAAGGTATCGGTGGGCGGGACGGTAGGGGAATTTAAGGGAACTTATGGGAGCTTAAGGAAGCTTATGGGAATTTAAGGGAACCATAGTACTTTAGTTTCTCGCAATCAATCGCGTTAATCTTTTCCGTTCTCCTGATCGTATCGTCTCTATCGTATCGCTGTCGTCCACAACCGCATAACCTTCAAATCGGCCACTTGGTATCTGTACCTCAATATTTGTTCTTATAGGTTCTAAAGCTCTAGGCTGCCAGTCTTCTGGTGGCTCGACATTCGCAGCATCCGAGGTATCCGACATCGTGTCGTCGTTCTGATCAGCAAATGGTCTCGTCCAGTCGTCTTCTTGTAGGTCAATCGGCTCCCAATATCCTTTCTCATCTTTTACGAATTGCTTCAATCTATTAGCAAGGAAGGTACCCTGCAACTTCGTCCCATCAATTTCCTTTAAACAGTAGGTACCTAAACCAGTGGTGTTACTGATCAGATACGGGCCAGTCCAACGGTACTTCAGCTTCATATCTCTGGACATATCTATATGTCGTAGCGTGTCATACAATAATACCAGGTCGTCCACTTCCAAAGGTCTACTTCTCATCTTGTTCTTATCCCTCTCATTCGCCAGTCTAGCTACTTTGCGGCGCTGCTTAGCGATCACCTTGGTAACCTTGGCCACGTCTTCAGCTTTCCTCTCTAAGAGCCGAATTCTCTGCGCAATCAGATCTTCTCTCGGAATGTCTGGGTCCCAAGTCATAATTCTCCATGTCGGCAGGACTGTCTCGATCGGTAAAAGCGCTTTCTGTCCGTACAGCAGTTCATAAGGGCTAAGGCCATAA